>PYHX02000158.1:19546953-19569174 GCA_004302925.2 Cochliomyia hominivorax
ATTTTCTTTAAAAAAAGAAAATTTATGCAAAGATTTTTCTGAAAAGAAAATTTATGCAAAATTTTTCTGAAAGAAAATTTATGTGAATTTTGCTTCAAAAAGAAAAAAAGTCCCATTTAAGGAGAATTTCATTCTATTAAGAAATTACGATAATAAATATTTCAATCACAAAATATCATTATCGACACCTTGAGCCATAAAACTTCTGTGTCAGGTAAATAAAGATAAATCAAGGAGCTGAATGAAGAAAAGAAGAAAATCTATCAAATTCATTGAAAATGATGTTAAATAAGAAAATTTATTGAAAAGAGATAATAAAATTATGAAATTCTATTTATCAGTGCAATTTTATGCGTCAATTCAAAAGGAATAAAGAAAAAATAAATTAAAAGTGAAAAAGTTAATTGAAAAGAATGTACACGAAGAAAATTTTTCGATTGCCGGAAAATTATCTCACACAGAGGAAAGGAAAATGGGAAACAAAAAAATAATTCACAGATTTCACACTTTTGGTCATAAATCTTTTTTTCGTGTTCTCTCTTTTAATTGAGAGTACTTGTCTTTATTTCCCTCGAATGATTTAAGTATTTTTTTTTTTCATTTAAATAAATAAATTCTCTAGTCATAAAAAGAAATGGGAAGAGGTGCAGGTGGAGATGCAGGTATCATCCATTTAATTTGCATCATAAATAAAATAAGTGAACAAGAAATAAAGAAAAAAAATTATTGTCTCTACTTTATAATTATTTTCACCACTTTTTTCCTTTAGATTTTAATTTAATCGTTTTTATTTGAATTCTGTTTTTTTTCTCTTTTTCTTCCATTTTAATTGATTTGTAATTATCATCATTTACACTTCACGTGATGCAAAAAGAGAGGGAGGGAAACAAAACAAAAACTTGTTTCTTTGTTTTTTTTAATAATAAAATAATTAATATTTTGCAATTTATTTATTACAACAACAAAAGTCATAAATAATAAAAATTGTTGTTTTTTTTTACTAATAAACTTGTTATCAAGTGATTAGAAGACTCTTCTTATCTCTGAATTCTGGCAATAAAATCGAATAACTAGAAAAACACCTTAAATGGCAAAAGGTTAAAGGTCATTTACAAAATAGACAGTTGGGGAACATTTTTGATAAGAGAATTATAAAAACAGGTACAGGAAAAAAATAAAACAAAATTTATGAAAAAATTAAAAATAAAAAATTATAAAAAGAAAATTTATCCAGATTTTTATAAAAAAGAAAATCCACCAATTTTTTTCTAATAATAAAAATTTTCTCCAAGATGAAAACTCACGTTAAATTTTCTCTAACACGAAAATTAATCCTTAAAGAAAATATATCCGGAATTTTGCTTTTAAAATAAAATTTATCTGAAATTCTATGTTAAAAGAAAATGTAATTGAAATTTTTTACTAAAGATAATTTATCCGCAATTTTTTATTAAAAGAAAATGTTTGCGAAATTTTCTCTAAAATGAAATTTATCCTCAATTTTTTTAAAAACAAAATTTATGTAAAATTATAAAAATAAAATTTATCCAGATTTTTTTTTAAAGAAAAATTTTCAAAAGTTTTCTATATAAAGAAAATTTTTGCAAGATTTTCAATGGAAATTAAAGGATTATTTTTTATATAAAGAAAATATTGAGCAAAATTTTTATAAAAAAGAAAATTCAGAAATTTTCCCAATAAAGAAAATTTTTTCCAAGATGAAAAATCACGTCAAATTTTCTCTAACACGTAAATTAATATGAAATTCTCTCTAACACGAATATTTATGTAAAAAATTCTCCAACATGAAAATTTGTGTGAAATTTTCTCTAAAAACAAAATTTATACGAAATTTTCTCTTAAAGGAAAATTTGTGCGAAATTTTTTCTAAAAGGAAAATTTATGCGAAATTTTTTCTAAAAATGAAATTTATACGAAATTTTCTTTAAAAAAAATTTATCCGAAATTTTCTCTAAAAAGAAAATTTATCCGAAATTTTCTCTAAAAAGAAAATTTATCCGAAATTTTCTCTAAAATGAAAATTATCCGAAATTTTCTCTAAAATGAAAATTATCCGAAATTTTCTTTAAAAAATAAATTTATCCGAAATTTTCTCTAAAAAGAAAATGTTTACGAAATTTTCTCAAAAAGAAAATGTTTACGAAATTTTCTATAAAAAGACAATTTATTCGAAATTTTCTATAAAAAGAAAATTTATCCGAAATTTTCTATAAAAAGAAAATTTATCCGAAATTTTCTATAAAAAGAAAATTTATCCGAAATTTTCTATAAAAATAAATTTTATCCGAAATTTTCTATAAAAATTAAATTTATCCGAAATTTTCTATTAAAATTTAATTTATCCAAATTTTTTAATCAAAATATAATTTTTTCCAAATTTTTATATCAAAAGCAAATTTATCCGAAAGGAAAATTTATCCGAAATTTTCTAGTAATAGAAATTTTATGCTAAATTTTCTGTTAAAAAATTTATTCGAAATGTTCTATAAACAGAATATTTATTAAAAATGTTTTATTTAGAGAAAATTTATCCATAATTTTGTGTTAAGACTTATTGATCCATATTTTTTATTAAAAGAAAAAATATACAAAATCTTTTATTTGTAGAAAACTTATCCAAAATTAAAAGAAAATTTATTCAAAATTTTCTATTAAGAAAGAATTTATCCAAATTTATCCATTTTTTTAATTTTCATTATTTCGATATAACAATTCCAATTTTTTTTAATCTATTGGTCCTTTAATTGCTCTGTGTGGTCGGTCAAGGTTATTTATAATGATTATTTATCCACCACATGTGTGTGTGTGTTATTTTCCTGTCGTTGTATTTGTAAACCCACATTGATTGCAATTGAATAATTTATGTGACTGACAGGAAATTATATTAAATGGATAAAGGAAAACGGAAGAAGGCAGAGTAACATAAGGCGACACACATACAATTAAACAGGATATGAAATGAAATCAAATAAATGTCAAAACTAAAATTAAAAAAAAAAACAACAAATAATATCGATTTCAAATAAGAAAACAATAAAAGAAAATAAGAAATAACGATTGATAGAATTGGATAAAGTGAGTGTGGGTGAAAAAGAAGGATATTTAATTAAATAATATTCTCATACTCCAGCTCTTCCTCTCTCTCTCTCTCTCTTCTCGTTTACTTTGGAAGAGATAATTAAATTACAAAATAATAATGAGAAAGTAAAAATCTGTTAACATGAATTTTGGGGATCTTTTAATTGACCATTAATTAATTCCTTATTTAGTTAATAATTAAATAAGTTACAATCACAAATTATAATCATTCCCTCCCTTCGGGTAATTAAATAATTCTCACATAAAATTTCGTCAGTGAAATTTAAATCGTTAAAACTGTTATAAAATTTTTGTTAATTTTGTTTCAAACGTAAGCGGAAGTTAAAAAAAATATTTTATAACTTAAATAATTTTAATGTCAAATAAAACTTTTTCACCGCAGTTTAGTCGTTATTGTCATTCATGTGTCTTCACTCTGCAGGTAATAAAATTATGAAAAATTCAAAGATTTTTATTTTTAAAGTTTTTTTTTAATTGTTTTAACATTTGGAACCCTTAAAAAGAAGCAACAGAGTTTATTTAAGTTCAAAACATGATACAACTCTTCATTTTTGCTTAATCACACATTTTTAACCTTTGAAGGCCTTAAATGGTTCATTAAATTCCCCTGAAATAAAAATAAAGTTTAATTTGCAAATGACGCAGAAAATTGTTTAAACAGGGATGACGCACTTTTGAATTAAAGTCTTTTTTTCGTCATTCAAACACAAAACACATAATTTTAAACATAAATTGAAAATTAAACATTTTGAAAATCACATAAAAATCTTAAACGATTTTTTAAAGTTTAAAGTAATTAAAATTCCAATATGGGGAATTTTTGGGATCAATGATAAAGGTAAAAGGCGTTTATTTAAAGTTTATACAAAAATCAATATTTGAAATTTTTCTATAAAAAAATTATAAAAATTTGGATCAAAACATTAAAAAAAAATTGCATACATTTTTCTTTTAAAGAAAATTTCGCATAAATTCTCCTTTAAGAAAAAATCTCACATAAATTTCCCTTCAAGAGAAAATTTTTACGTTAATTATCTTTTTAGAGAAAATTTCACTTAATTTTTTTAAGGGAAAATTTCCTTTAAGAAAAAATTCTACATAAATTTTTCTTTAAGAAAAAAAAATAAAATTTTCTTTTTAGGGAAAATGTCACATAAATTTTCTTTTTAGAGAAAATTTCACATAAATTTTCTTTTTAGAGAAAGTTTCACAAAAATTTTCATTAAAGAGAAAATTTCACATATTTTTTTTTTCAGAGAAAATTTCGCATAAATTTTCTTTTTAAAGAAAATTTCACATAAATTTTCTTTTTAGAGAAAATTTCACATAAATTTTCTTTTTAGAGAAAATTTCACATAAATTTTCTTTTTAGAGAAAATTTCACATAAATTTTCTTTTTAGAGAAAATTTCACATAAATTTCTTTTCAAAGAAAATTTCACATAAATTTTCTTTTCAGAGAAAATTTCACATAAATTTTCTTTTTAGAGAAAATTTCACATAAATTTTCTTTTTAGAGAAAATTTCACATAAATTTTCTTTTTAGAGAAAATTTCACATAAATTTTCTTTTTAGAGAAAATTTCACATAAATTTTCTTTTTAGAGAAAATTTCACATAAATTTTCTTTTTAGAGAAAATTTTGCACAAATTTTCTTTTTAGAGAAAATTTCACATAAATTTTCTTTTTAGAGAAAATTTCACATAAATTTTCTCTTTAGAGAAAATTTCACAAAAATTTTCATTAAAGAGAAAATTTCACATAATTTTTTTCAGAGAAAATTTCGCATAAATTTTCTTTTTAAAGAAAATTTCACATAAATTTTCTTTTTAGAGAAAATTTCACATAAATTTCTTTTCAAAGAAAATTTCACATAAATTTTCTTTTCAGAGAAAATTTCACATAAATTTTCTTTTTAGAGAAAATTTCACATAAATTTTCTTTTTAGAGAAAATTTCGCAAACATTTTCTTTTTAGAGAAAATTTCACATAAATTTTCTTTTTAAAGAAAATTTCACATAAATTTTCTTTTAGAGAAAATTTCACATAAATTTTCTTTTTAGAGAAAATTTCACATAAATTTTCTTTTTAGAGAAAATTTCACATAAATTTTTCTTTTTAGAGAAAATTTTGCACAAATTTTCTTTTTAGAGAAAATTTCACATAAATTATCTTTTTAGAGAAAATTTCACATAAATTTTCTTTTGAGAGAAAATTTCACATCAATTTTCTTTTTAGAGAAAATCTTTCATAAATTTTCTTTTTAGAGAAAATTTCACATAATTTTTTTAAAATAAATTTTCCTTAAAGAGAAAATTTTAAAATTAAAACGCTTTTTTTCCGAACTCTAAACTTTTATTGTTTTATTGCGTTTTTTATTTAATGTTTAAATCTTGTATTTTTGCCATTTTTGCAAAATAATGTTTATTTGATTTTTAATTTAAAAAAACACTTAAATACGTTTTTTAGCATTTTAAAGCTCTGTTTATTAATGTCACTGATAATGATGAGGATAAACTGCTTTTTGTTTCGTATTTCGATTCAAACTTAAATCGCAGCTGGAAAATAAATATAAAATTTTATGTTCGAAAAAAAAAATCATCAAATTTGCACAAAAAACTCATCTAAAAAACGTGAAAAGTTTTAAATAAATTGTTTTTAGTTTTTTGTTTTTATGCAAAGAAAAAAATGTTGAAAAAACATTAATGAAACAAAAAACCATAATTTTTAATAAGATTTTTTTGCAAATCACGTTTATTTATTTATTTTTTTTTTAATCAAATAAACAAATATTTTTTTCTAAATTATTTTTTATGATTAAAATGACATTTTATGTGACACGAAAAAAATAGATTAAATTGAATGCAACTCTGTATTGAATCTAGTAACGGCGTTAAGAAAAACTAAAAGACTTGGATTTTATCTTAAGCATTTTTGAGAAGTTCGCCATTTGTTAAGAAAAATTCCCTAAATGTCTCATATTCATATTGAATGATTTAGTTTCCCTTGAACTTTGCGGATTAAAAACATTTAAAAATCGATTTATAGAATTGAAACTTCTATTTTTGAATGCTCGTTTGTAGGTTTTTTTTGTCTTCGATTTCTTCTTTCTAACCCAGTTTGAACATTAAACATGTCTGACTTGAATTCGTAAAACTGTCACGTACACAATTTTTTTTTTTTTTAACCGAAAATAAAAAACAAGTTAAAATGTTTTATTCGGTTATGCCGCATTTTTAATAACCTCCACTGCAAATGAGTGTGAAGTAAATACATTATGTTTTGTACATACACACTTACTCATGCACTCACAAACATATATAATATTTAAATGTGTTTAAATTAGTCATAAAATTATTTCTAATTTGGGCTATAAATTCTTTTCGACTGAACCGATTTTGATAACATTTTTCGATTTATAATTACGACACTCGGATTTCGGTCTATATCTTTTAATATAATGAACTGAACTGGTTTTAAGCAGGAAACTTCTCAGAACTATAACAAATACTCAGGACAAATTTCATTGAGCTCTGTCAATTATTGTGGATGTGAGGGCCCCTCTATCAACAGACAGATAGATAGAGGGACCGAAGAACGGGCATAGCTAAATCAACACGGATTTTGTTTTGAACATATACACATTATGGGGTCTGATATTATACCTTCTTAGCGTTACACACGGAATGACGAAGTTAATATACCCTCTTCACTACATGTATTGGTGTAGGGTATAAACACATTCCTCTAAAAACATAAATAAAATTAAAAATAAATTAATTTTAATGTTTTATAACATTTTAATAATATAAAATAGAAAAACACAACTCAAATTTATATTCAAAAAAATAAATATTGAAATAATGAAAAAAAAAACAATCAATTCAACTCCTGATCAGCGTCTTAATAGATAAAAACATTGAAAACAAGTTATATTGTTTTCACGCTTTTCTGTCTCTCACTATGTATTTGGCATCATTGTTTATTATTGTTTACATTTTTTGGGCAGCAAAGATGCCAGATGTTTAAATGAATTTTTTATGAAAAATTAATCTTGTAAAAGTATTGAAAAAAAATTAAACAATTTTAATTATTATTCAGTTATAAAGATTAAAAACAATCGATTAAAACGTTTTTCAAAAAAGAAATAATTAAAAAAAGTTCAGGAATTACAAAAATTATAAAATTTAAAAAAATTCAAGGTTAAATTTATTTTCAAACTAAAGAAAAAATATATAAAAAAATTGTTTAATCTTAATTAAAAATCTTAACAAAATATAAACACACAAATTACAATTTTGATTTGAAAATGGGGAAAAAACTGTAACGCTTGAATGAAAAACGCTAGAAAGTGCATTAATTTGGTGATCACAAAAACTAGATAAATTTTGAAATTATATAATAAAATTGGAATGAAGAGAAAATGTCATTAATCTCATAATAAAAATTATAAGTTAACAAAATATTTTATATGAAAAGAAAATAAGGAGTGAGATCGAAAAAATCTTAACACACATTTTTATTAAAACTTTTGTTGGAGTTTTGATCAAGAAGTTAACTGAGTAAAACATGTCAGTTATTATGTTTAATGTCAAACAAATGAATTGAATTCTTGATCTAATTAATAAGGGTGACCAGAAGAAGTATCGAATAAAGCTATTGAATGCTTTCAACAAAAGTCTAATTGGTCCTACAAAAAGTTAGTTAGTGAAATTTTTATCTGAAATTTTCTCTAAAAAGAACGAAAATTTTTCCCTTTATAAAAAATTAATGCGAAAATTGTTCTCTTAAACGAAAATTTATGTAAAATTTTCTCAAAATAAAATTATGTGAAATTTTCTCTAACAAAAATTTTTTTTGAGAAATTTTCTCTAACAAAAAATTTTTGAGGAATTTTTCTACTAAAAATATTTTTTGGAAATTTTCTCTAACAAAAAAATTTTTTGAGAAATTTTCTCTAACAAGAAAATTTATGTGAAATTTTCTCTTAAAATAAAATTTACATGAAACTTTCTCTTAAAATGACATTTACGTAAAATTTTCTCTTAAGAGAAAATTTACTTGAAATTTTCTCTAAAAAGAAAATTTATGTGAAATTTTCTTTAAAACGAAAATTTATGTGAAATTTTCTCTAACAAGAAAATTTTTGGAGAAAATTTCTCTAACAAAAAATTTATGTGAAATTTTTTCTAACAAGAAAATTTATGTGAAATTTTCTCTAACAAGAAAATTTATGTGAAATTTTCTCTAACAAGAAATTTTTTGAGAAATTTTCTCTAACAAAAAAATTTTTTGAGAAGTTTTCTCTAACAAGAAAATTTTTTGAGAAATTTTCTCTAAAAATAAATTTTTTGAGAAATTTTCTCTAAAAAGAGAATTTTTTCAGAAATTTTTTCTAACAAAAAAATTTTGTGAGAAATTTTCTGTAACAAAAAAAAATTTTGAGAAATTTCTGTAACAAAAAATTTTTTAAGAAATTTTCTGTAACCAAAAAAAAAATTGAGAAATTTTCTCTAAAAAGAAAATTTATGTGAAATTTTCTCTTACAAGGTAATTTTTTCGAAATTTTCTCTAACAAGAAAATTTATGCGAAATTTTCTCTAACAAGAAAATTTATGCGAAATTTTCTCTAACAAGAAAATTTATGCGAAATTTTCTCTAACAAGAAAATTTATGCGAAATTTTCTCTAACAAGAAAATTTATGCGAAATTTTCTCTAACAAGAAAATTTATGCGAAATTTTCTCTAACAAGAAAATTTATGCGAAATTTTCTCTAACAAGAAAATTTATGCGAAATTTTCTCTAACAAGAAAATTTATGCGAAATTTTCTCTAACAAGAAAATTTATGCGAAATTTTCTCTAACAAGAAAATTTATGCGAAATTTTCTCTAACAAGAAAATTTATGCGAAATTTTCTCTAACAAGAAAATTTATGCGAAATTTTCTCTAACAAGAAAATTTATGCGAAATTTTCTCTAACAAGAAAATTTATGCGAAATTTTCTCTAACAAGAAAATTTATGCGAAATTTTCTCTAACAAGAAAATTTATGCGAAATTTTCTCTAACAAGAAAATTTATGCGAAATTTTCTCTAACAAGAAAATTTTTTGAGAAATTTTCTCTAACAAGGAAAATTTTTGAGAAATTTTCTCTAACAAGGAAAATTTTTGAGAAATTTTCTCTAACAAGAAAATTTATGCGAATTTTCTCAAACAAGAAATTTTTCTGAGAAATTTTCTCTAATAAGAAAATTTATGTGAATTTATGTAAAAACAAAAATAACTGTTTTTCTTTGTAACTAACGGTTATTTCATCATAATTTTTTTATATACAAAATTATTATATTTTTTGGTTTTTATTTTTAGTTTTAATATTTCAATCACGCATATTTTTACACCTTTTTTTCGCTTTTCAAACAATTTTTGTAAAATAAATTATGAAGACAAGAAATTAATAGACAATAGTTAAACACCTTAAATACATTAATAACATTTTTTTTACAAAAATAACAAAAAAATAATAATAATAAAAATTATGAAAACAACAAAATTTAAATAATAAAATATAAAAAGCGGCAAATATTAGAAACATAATGGAAAAAAGCAGCCATAATAATAATTTATTTCAATGGATTTGCAAAAAAGACTAAAAATAAAGTTTGTTTTTTTAGATATAAAAAGAAGCAACAATAACAACAACTGATGTCTGTTGTTATAATGATATTGAGGACACGCACTTTTGTTATAAACAATTTATTTTTAAAAAAGCGAAAAACAACAACAACAATAAAACTCAACACCCAAAACAATATAAACTACCAGCCAATTCAAAACTGAACACAATTCAATTCACATAATCATCAACATACAGTGGTCCCCAAAAGTCTTTTTTTATTATTAATTTTTTTTAGACAATTTTGTAATTTAGGAATCATTGCCCAGTGAGGAGCTATAAACTTATGCTCTTCCAAACAGAGTCCATAAATTCCTTAGAAATAACTGTGGAAATTTTCAATAAAATATCTTTCATGGTTATGAAGTTATGCAACTTTATTTAAAGACATATTTACATGGAAAATATCCAAAATTCTGGGGAGGGGCTCCAGTTTCAGTTAATTTTCGAAGAGTGGAACTTAAGGTTTATGTAAGGGTTTGGTATCGTTGAAAAGGTAATTACTTGAAAAATAATAATATTTACATAATTAACAATTTAAACTAAAAAACTTAATAAATTTTTAAAAAATTCCAAAATTTTTTATTTTCGTTGTACTTTTGCAAAAAAGCTTGTTATAATTGACATTAAATAAATTCTATAAGAATTTATACAATAATATGAAATTTTTATATAATATGGAGAAAGTTGTCCTTAATATAAAACTATAGAATAATTCCCACTTTTTCATTTCAAAACACCCAAAATTCCAAACCGGGAAAAACTTGTTTAAAATATTCACTTTTTTCAGTAAATTGCTCACTCTACCGATATAAGAAGTTTGACCTGTTACAGATTAAGTTAGAGGAAAGCTAATAAATGTAGCTATATAATCAAGGTACCTTTTTTTGGAGATTTTAGCTTTGCAGTTTATTTTCTTCTCAAAAAAAAAAAAAAAAAAAAAAAAAAAAAAAAAAAAAAAAAAAAAAAAATATTTAAAAATTAACAAAATTCTGATAGGACTAGCGGGGAAATAGCTTTCCCTTATGCTCTTAAATTTGCTTTATATGAGTTTACGTTAGAAATTCTTTTAGAATTGAAATAAAATAATAAAGTCCAGTAAAAAATAGGTGATTTAAAAGTGAGAACTTTTAGAAAATCTCATTTTTCTCTAAAATTCCCATTTCAAAATTATATATCTTTTTATTGAATCGATATAGGTTTATGGTTCATGCACAAAAATTATATAGAATTTTGTACAGAATTCAGATAATATTTTGGAATTTTTTTCGGTCCTGAGTAGAACCTACCAAGTTCAAAAAAAAAAAAAAAACAAAAAAGAAGCTGTTGAAAAATGGATCAGAATTTAATTTGGTCTAAATATCTCTTAAACTATAAGAGTTATCCCACACATGGGAGCGTATTTTTATAGAGAATTATGAGGACTATACGAATGTAAATTATTTTTTTAATCAAATAATAAATAAAATTTTGGCGATTTTTAAAAAAATCTATATACACATGGTGACCTATTTTGAAGATCCACTTCCCGACCCCAAAACCCTCTAGAAACCTCAAACATGACTAAATAAAATTTCCCTAAAAAATATGCAATAATTCCAAAGTTACAAAATTATTGCCAAAAGAAGCGTATTGGGACCACTGTGCAACATAAAGTACAATAAAAAATTATAAATAAATTGAAAAAAAGAAGAAAATCAACAACAAAATAAAATAAAAAATAAAGTATCAAAACAAACCAATTAACTGTAAGAGATTCCAAAAATAAAACTTTTATCGGCTGATTTTTTTTAAGTGAATAAAAAAATGAGCTGAAGACGATTAAACGATAACAAAAACAACAACAAAAATATTAAAAAAAAAATAAATTGTTTAGGTTTTGAATAAAATTAATTAAAACTTCATGAAATGAACTCAAAAATTTAGGCAAAACTTTTAGACTTGTAATCTCTACTCTTCTTTTTTACCAAAAAAAAAAACTGTGTAAATGAAGTATTACAGAGTTGTATTTCAAAAACAGACTTGTTTAAATAAAAATATCAATTAAAATTAAATAAACAATTTAACAAAATATTAACATTTATTTTAATTTAATTTTATTTTATTTCTTTTATATCTCATAATTTCATAATTTATTTTATTTTGTCTTCTATTTCCATTATTTTCTTAATTTGTTCAAATATTTAATGGACTTTGCGTGTTTTAATATAATTTTTCTGTCTTTAATTTCTTACAAATTGTTTGTAATTTTTATTAATTAAAGAAAATAATTTATTTATTTGTTTTAGAGAAAAAGAATAATTTAGAAAATAAATAAACTATAAATTAAATAAAAATGGTAACACCAATAAGAGTTGCCATATCGAAAAAATATATATTAAAATTTTATAAATATGAAATAATAATAAATTTTTGAATGAGATAAAAAAGAGAAATTTTACCATATAAGGAGTGACATCGAAAAATTCTGAACACACGTTTTAATCCAAGTATCTTTGCAAAATATATCTGTTATTATTAATCTGATTAAAATGAGTGACCGGAAAAAAGTGCATCATAATATTCTTAAACCCAACTTGGTCCTACGAAAAGTTGGCCAAGCCTTCAAAGAGCATTCAACAGAACTTGCCCGTTGATAGAAAACCTGGTTAAGGTAACAGGAATGGTAGACATGAGCCAAAAAAAAAAAAAAAAAAAAAAAAAAAAAAAAAAACATTTTCAAAAAAGCTCTCAACACATTCGGTAGAAAAACAGCCGATTTTGCTCAGGGCTCGGAAGCATACAAGCCTCAAAAAGTTGCTGACAGGAGACCAAATACAGAGTGCGGAAATTTATGTCAATTTATGTCAAATTCATGATGAAATGAATGTTCTGGCAGATTTTTCGCAACGTCCTGGTCAAAGCTTTTATGTTGCTAATGGTCAAGGGATTGTTAAAGAAAAGTTTAGATCCCCAAATCAGTAAAAATGTTGGTATGCGGCAAAAGAAGCCAAGAATTCGCTACAACGGACTAAATTTATACTGAAATTTATGTAGAGAAATGTTTAAAAAAAGCTACTTCCATTCATGAGGCTTCATAATGTGTTCACTTATTTTTGGACTGACATAGCATTCTGTCATTATAGTATACAATCCCTCAAGTAGTACAAGGTTAATATTATGGTGACCGTAACTTAGTCAGTAGAGAAATTTTGGGCGCTTGTTAAAAAGGAATAAAAGAACATTAAAGAGGTGTCCAAAAATGTGGAAAATAAACTTAGATGGACTATGTTTTCGAGCAAAGTGACAGAAAGCACGTTACTGGAAGGGTTTTCGGAAAAAGGTTAAAAATTTTATCAATTTTATGTAAATTGTAATAATAATTTCAATTAAATTTGTAACTCTGAATTTAATGGTTTTGCGTCTTTATTGACATATATGTAGAACTTTTCGATCTCACTCCTTAACAAAAATTTTCTATACAACATTTTTTCAATTAAATACATATAAAGTTTTCTCTAATAAAAAAAGGTATCAAAAATTTTCAATAGAATCGAAAATTTCTATCAAAAAAAAAATTAGAAAAAAATATTTATTTATATATTTTTAATTCTACATCGGATTTGAGTTAAAACAAACCAATTTCTGTCACCTTGTTCATAAGTAAAATTTATTCCCCGCAAAATATTTTTATATGACAAAATCTCTTGCTTTCTCTTTGGCGTTTCTCTGATTCAGAATCGATATATTCGATTTTTCTTACAATTGGTACAAACTATATACGATTTAACATATGTTATCCAAATCGATATCTTATCTCTCACCTTTAATCTTAGTTTCAATCTCTTTCAGTTTACTCTTCTCTCTGAAAAATTAAATTTTATGTAAAATTTTTTTGTTCCATTTATTTTTTTCTTATGTTTTATTTTGAAAAAAATTAAATATTGATATTATTTACATGAAGTATTTTACCGTAATCCGCCATCTTTGTTTACATTTTTATGTTCTCTCTGCCTGTAAAATAAAAACTCTATTTTGCTCTCTGTTTTGTTTGTAAACAAAAAAAAATCGCTAAAATTTACTTTTATGAAAGAATTTTGTTTAAAATTTTATAAAAAAATTATTTAAATAATTAAATTTTTTATTAAAATAGCAACAACAACAACAATAATTTTAAAAGTTAAATACAACAAGATAATGAGACTAAAAACAAGCAACAAAATTAATAACAACAAATGTTTACAAGTTTCTGTGACAGTTATTTCCAGCCTTCAGTACCTTTTTATTATTGCTTTTTTGTGATTTAATCACGTTATTGTTGTTGTTTATATGGTTTAACATGCTTAACTTAATTGTGGACACTTTTATACCCTCCACCACTACAAATGGAGAAGAGGGTGTCTAACTTTGTCATTCCGTGTGTAATGCTAAGAAGGAATCATCTCAGATCCCATAATGTATATATATTCTTGCATCAAATCAAAATCTAAGTCGATTTGGCTGTGTCCTCAATCCACAACAACATCCACAATAATTAACAGAGCTCAATGAAATTTGACACTGAATATTTGCTTTAGTCCGAAGAAGTTTCCCATTTTAAAGCAACAAAATCGATTCAGTATATTTAAAGATAAAGGACATCTCTACGTTCTAATGAGGAACTTTCGTAAAATTCCTGCACCAAATCAAAAACTAAGCCGATTTAGCTATGTCGTCCGTCTGACTCTCTGTGTGTTCACATTCACAACAATTGACAGAGCTCAATGAAAGTTGGCCTCAGTATTTTTATAGTCCTAATAAATTTTCCATCTAAAAAATATTAAAAGATATAGACCGATATCTGAGGCAACCTCTAAGTTCTAACAAAAAACTGTCCTAAAATTGTCAACTATAAATCGAACAATTGAAACAAAATTGTGCCATAATATTAGGTTATGTGTACTTTATTATCATTCCGAAAATTATCAAAATCGGTTCAGTATGAAATATAAATTATAGCAAAACATTTAACTAATTTTATGACTCTTTAAATGTTTCTGTGTTTTATTTAAGAAAAAAGGTTTATTATAATGTATATGTTTGTGAATGTATATGTATGAAATATAATGTATTTACTACTGACTCATTTGTGGTGGAGGGTATTGAAGATTCGTTACATTCTTACTTGTTTTATTTTGAAGTTTTTTACCTCAAAATCAAGGAAAAAAAAAACATTGTTGAAGACTCATATTTTAACAGTAATGGCTACAGAAATAGCAACATGCAAGAGTGTTTTTTAATTTATTTTTATTGTGCTGAAATTATAAACATTTCTGTTTATTATTTTTTTTCATAAATTTAATTCACCACAAATATTATGAAATCATATTTTTGTTAAAATCTTTTGGAGTTAATTTTTGTTTTATTGCGGTTAAAACTATAATTTTGTTTCATGGTTTCAAGTTGAGCTTTTAATGTACAGATTACAATTTAAACATGTAATGGATATAACGCTTAATATTAAGTTCATATAAAACTGTTGAAGAAGTTTTATTTAAAAATATAAAATTCAATAATTTGACAGATTTTATTATAAACTGATTGGAAAAATAATCTCTTGTAAAAAGGCCTTCAGAAGAGGCTGATGATGTCAAAGAGATAGACAGAAGCTTAAAGAACAGTCAAAATGACTGCACTAGAAACAAATTCAACAAGTAAGAATGATATATTCGGCGAAAGTTCAATATCCTCCACTACAAATCCGTGTGTAAAAAATAGGTTATGTTTCGTACATACACACACTCACATATCCAATCACAGACATATTTAATATATATAAAAGTTTTTCTAAAATATAAGAGAAAACACTTAATGAGTCATAAAATTAGTTATATTTTTGACTACAACTTTTTTTCCAACTGAACCGATTTCAATAATTTTAGGAACTTAATAATAAAACGTTTATTATTGTTGATTTATTATCGTCAATTTTACGAAAGTTTTTTACTTGAACTTAGAGGTTACCACAGATATCGCTCTATATCGGAAAAGATTTTAATGGTTTTAAATAAGAAAAATACTCAGACATTGAGCTCTGTCAATTACTTTGGATGTGAACGTGCCAACAAGAGACACACAGGAGGACAGAGAGTTATAGCTAAATCGACTCAGGTTTTGATTTAATGCTAGAATATATACACATTATAGGATTAGATATGATACCTTCTTAGCGTTTACACACGGAATGCCAAAGTTTATATATACAATTTTCACCTTGCTTGTGGTGGTGTAGGGTATACAAGTTCAAATAAATTTGAATTATATTTTTTAATAGAAATTTCAAAACAAGTCAATATGACTTCATTAAACAATCTAGAGTTAAATTATATTTTTAATGCAATTTGTATTATCTGGGAGACCATAATTTGCTTTATCTTTATTATCAATTTATTTACTTTATTTTATATTTTTTATTATTCTAAATTAAATAATTTTTATGTTTTGTTTATATTTTTTTACTCTGTCATGAATTTATTTTTTATTTTCAAATTATCATATTTTTTGACATATAAACTTTTGACATTTGACAGCGACACTAATTTTTTTTTAAATTCATCATTAATTTGAAATAAAATTAAAACAAATCAACGCAATAATTAATTTATATTTTTTTCTCTCTTTTTAGGTAAGTTTCTTGAGAAAAGACTTATATTTATGAAATTTTATTAAGTTTGGTAAGTGATGGAATTAGGAAAAGAGGAGAGAGAGATGGATAATAAAGGAGATTGAATTAAAAAATGTATTTTTAGTAAAATTTATAGTGAAAGAAAGAAAAAGGAAGGATAATTTATATAAGCAAAACTAGACTCTACCCGAAGTAAAACTCTTTGATAAAACACCATAACGACCATACAACAACATAAACAATAACTGAGATATCGGCAGCAAATAATAAAACAAATCAATATTCCAATTCCATTTTAAGTTTTTCCGCTTTCCATTAGGTTTCCTAAAAATAAGCAGCACAAGTTTTAACATGCAGATCCATTTTCTTCTCGATTCATATTTAAGGAGTTTTGTCTCTGCAAGGAGTCAGTAACATAAAATATTTTATATATCATTAGAATGATATATTCAAGATATTTAACATTATTTTTATGAAAGCTTATTGTCTTGTCTATATACCTTGATATGAATCATAATGCCGTTATATCGGCGAGCTTTTGAGATATCGCTATTTTTGAGAAAAAAGTTTTTACTCTGAAACAGTTAACAATAACAAATATTTTGTATATCATTGGAAAGGCCTCTTCAAGACCTTTCAAACGATACCCATATTGTTACTATATACCAATAATGAATCTAGAAAAATGGGGTTAAGTAACGAATCTTTAGAGACCTATAACTCGAAAATTTTGTAGAAGGCGAAAGAAAATTTATGTTTTATTTTATCTGCTGCAGAAAGAGCTCTCATTATATGGTAACAAAGTTGTTGAATGGGAATATTGATTAAAGCTTTAAGATTTTTTTTTTTAATTTCTCAGAAACTTTCACTTTGAAATAAAATCGGAACCGATAAACAGAAGAAAGAAATTGTAATTCTATCCTGGTAGTCCCAAATTTAATGTGTATATCGTTTTTTTTTTTTTTTTTTTTTTTTTTTTTTTTTTTCAAGTGTATAAATTGATTATCTGTTAAAAATAAAGTTTCTCTTAAATCTATTCGGAGATTTCGCTTCAAAAAAAGTCGAATCCGATTAAAGGAAAAAATTTTAATTTTATTATTGAAGTCTCCAATTTTAAGCGTAAAAATTGTGTTCCTCAGTTAAAATAACGATTCCTTTCAAGACCCTTCAAAGCTTACGCTTTCAAATAAAATCAGATCCAATCAAAAGAAGAAAGAAATTATAATTTTATTTTAAATGAATTAAAACGTACAAATCGTATTTATCTGTTTAAATAACGATTTCTTTTAACTTTTCCCCCAAAAAAATTCTTTCGGTGTATTTTTTCTCATTTAAATATGTCATCTCGACTTTCTCAAAGTAAATAACAGAAGAATAAACAAAAACAAAACTTTAAGCTGACACAAATCCTCTTGTCATAAAATTATTTAAAATTATTTTTCTTAACAAATCAATTCATAACAAATTTAATAAACCGTAATAATTTTATCAATCAATTATTTAAAAAAACAAAAACGACAACAACAAGAAAATTATTAATAACAAAATACTTGAAAAAAATCAATTAATATTAAAATGAAGAGTAAACAACAACAAATTGTCATGAATGAAGAGAAGAAAACCAATGAACGAACAAGTGTTTTTTTCTGTTTTCCCTGGAGAATTACAATAACAACAAGATAAAAAGAAATTAGTGTTAATGTCGGCTGTCACACAGAGAATCTCATTCCGAGACAAATAAATAATAAAAAAGGGCAAATTAAAATTCATTGTTTTTGTTGTTATTTTGCTTTTATTCCTTCTTTAGCTTACAAGACAATTTATATGAGATTTTTTTCTTTCTTATTCCGCTTTTTTATCATTTGCTTCAACCTCATTTTTTCTTAGTTGTCATTGTTTTTGCGTTTTGTTTTTTCTTAAGGAACAAGGAAATCAAAACAAATCAACAAATCAAGTTTTATTAATAAACACACAAACATGTGTAAATGTTAACAGCATAAATGTGAGAGGAATTACAAAAAAAGGGGATAAAAAATCAAATAAGAAATAAAAGGGAAACAAAAAATAAAAAGAAAGAATGTAAGAACACAAAAGTGCATGCAAAGAGGAAAAGAAAGAAGGTGCTGATTGTAATGTTTACATTTTATTGTGGTGTGATTAATGGTGACAGAGGTGAAGTTCTTTTGCTATGGAACCAGCGTTGCCAGAATGATGATTTTTAACATATTTTTAATGATTTTAAAAAAAATATATGTTTTTCTTTATAAGAAAAGTGGGAGTCGCAAAGCAGCTCCGTGTCAGTAAAGACCTCATCGTCGTTGTCGCTTAAAATTGGTCAGGCTTTACACTGTTTGCTTGCCTTCGAGAGTTTTGCGCCTCACTCTTGCACACTGGTGGATGCTGTGGTGTCGCATAGCGGTATTGGTTACCGTTACAAGGGGTTTAATATGCTTTTAAATGATTATATACTTTTTTTTATGATTCTGTTGTTGAAAAATGTAAGAAATGGTTCCGAAAACAAATCTGAAAAATAATTTACGCTTATTGCATTCACACAAAAAAAGGAATTTCTGCTTCCCTGTAGTTCGGAGATATAGTGACCGGAATTTCCGATATACAATTTCATTCGATGTGACTTGTAAAGAGACTTTTCCAATGATGCTTTAAATATTTTGTAAATTTCATTTGTTACCATTTTAGACTCTTTCTTAACACACTTAGTTCCAAAGTTATGGAACTTTAAAAATTCGCTTATTTTTTTTTTATCTGACTGTTAAAAGATTGTTTTCTGAGCAGACCGGAATTGAGTATAAGTTTTTGATTCCTTTTTTGCCGCTTAAGAATTATATATCTATATAAAGGCTCTAGGACTCAATTGTATTTTATTTACTTAGAAAAAAAATTGTATTATTATGGACTAATATAAATCAGTCTAAAATTTTGATAATAAGAAAAATTTTAATATCTTCAATTAGATTTTAATCTGATTTTGAATTTATGATATAAATAAGGCGGCCTGACTTTTTCGAAGGTATTAACTGAATGTTCGCTTGATCTCTTTTAAAATCCCGAAAAGGCAGAGTATTTAAAAATCTGAAATTTTCTATAATCTGAATTTTTAAATTCGAATTTGTAAAAGATTTTTACAAAAAGTTTTCAATTAAAGGAAGATTTTAAAGAAAAAAATTTTAATTGATTATAGTGTTGAATTTGAGGAAAAAGGCTAAATTTAATGACAAATATAATTTAGGAATTTTGGATCGAAAATTTTGAAATTTATAAAAAATTTAATTTAAAAAAATCAATTTTGGGATTAAATAAAAAAGTTTTGATTTAATTAAAATTATTATTACATTTTCCGAAATAAGAACTTTTTCCGGAAACCCATCCATTAACGTTTTTATATGGCTTTATACTGAATGTGTTGGGAGCTCTTTTCAAAATGTTTGCTACTTTTGGCTTTAGAAAAGGAATGTGGATTTATGCTTCTACTGGAACCAGATTTTCTATTAACGGTCAAGTTAAGCTTTGAATACTTGTTGAAAATATTTCTGGGTTCTCATCTTAATCATATTAACAATCTCATTTGTTTGAGGTTAAACATAATAACTCATATGTTTTACAAAGAAAACTTGATAAAAAAAGTCCTAAGATCTCTTATAAATAAAAGTTATTCATGTTATAAGGCTCCCAAAAATACTCCCCTCCATTCTGGCAACATTTAAAAAATTGAAAGACCTCGTAATATCAACCCTAAACAAATTACAATAAATTACTTTATAAATTCTGTGTTAATAAATCACAAATAAAATACATTTTATGAAGAGACGGGGCAAAAATCATAATAATAGCAATTCTGAGATTTATTTACGTCTCTTGTGCATGTAAACAGCTGATTTAAAGTTTCTTCAAAAAAAAAAAAATAATAAAAATAATAATAAACAACAACAAAATAAACTTATAAAAGCATGCCAGACCTTTATATAAAAAGCACAGTGTGCGAATGATTGTGTTTTCCTGTCATGACGATGCCACAAGGAAAACAACATGTGTTTACTTTTATTTTGCAAAATCAACAAACGAACGCGCGCGCGCCATTTAAATAAAATAACAACAAAAAGAAATCTTTACCTTCATCTTCCTCTCTCCACCTAAAAAGGAAAATCAACATGCACAACAGATACATGAAAGGAATGAACAAAAAAAGAGGTGAACTGAAAAAAAAAACATGCAAAAACCAAAACAACTCTGTTATTTTTATATGTGTATTACAGTGATGCTATGTGTAGCATAACATAATTGACAGTTTATTACCTTCTCTGTTTTTAAATATTAGAGAGAGAGAGAGAGAGTTAACAGAGAAATGTGTATGTTTTAAACTGTTAATGAACATTCCCTTACAGTTAATGATTTCTGTATTGGATTTTTCTTTTAGTGTCAACATATTAATGTTAATGTTAGCGCATGTCTGTTATTTGTTGTTTATTAATAAGAGAGTTTCTGTTTATGCTCTGCTGAGAGCAGATTATTTAATTCTGTATACTGGTTTTTTGTATTATGGTGTTGTTTCTTTTTGTGTAGCTAAAACTTGTGCAAATAAATTTTTCTAAGAGGATTTTATATGGTTTCAATAAGTTTGTGGCAACACATGTACTCATTACCGCTGTTATTATTGCCACCACCAACAAAAAATAACAACAACAACAATAACTACAGCAATATTAATAGCTGCAGACAATAGCAATACATACACAAAAAAAATATCTTATAATTCAGCAAGTATATTCAGCTTAAAAAAAAAGCTGAATAAAGCTTTTTTTTAAATTGCATGAAAATAACAGCGCAGACCTTCAAATAGCAACAGAGAGCAAAATAAAAAACATGGCTGTCATTTATTTCGCTTTTCAAAAATCAAAACGCTTAAATTTCATCACGTTCTTTATTTATTTTGAAATTTACAGAAAAACTCTTATATTAAAAAAATAAATCTGATTAGATTTATTTTTTTCCACCACTTTTTTAATTCCCCTCCTCCTTTAAAAATCTTGCCAAATGTCTTTTAATTTTAATTCCATAAAACCTTAATTATACTTTATTTTTTAATTTTTTTAGTCCATTTACACATAAATAATCCAATTTGACATTTTTATTATCATTTTCTTTCTCAATAATCATTTGTAGAACAGCAACTAGTTTTATTTGTTTTTCGTCTTTCTTCCTCTCTCTCTCATTTTCCCAAACTGTAAGCAGTTTTGACCTTTTCTTTATGGGTTTTATTTTTAGTTCAGACAATAAAATTTGGAAAAAATAAAAAAAGGTTTCTTTTATGTATTAAATTCTTTTGAAAACATCCCCTAATAATGTATTATTTTTGGGGTGTTTATTTGCAATTTAAACTTAATTCAAGACAACAAAAAAAATGCCAAATGTTGCTGAATAACAACTCTTCAATTTTGTGGTCTTTTGGAGCGAAATTGATAAAATGAATAATTTATGTATATTTTTATAATCTTTAAAGTTTCAAAGTTACCAAAGACTTGAAATTTTACTCAGATCCTCCTAAAATGCTTGAAGATCTTTTTTCCTGTGAACTTATCACCGCGCAATCTTCTAACTCAAGCAGTTATGTCCCTTATTACGATAGTTCAGACAAAAAGCTCGTCATGTATGGGGCTTAACCTACTTTCGTACCTGCAGCTTAACTGTTTATATTAATAGAAAGGTCAGAATCTTTGCTCTCCAAACTTGTATTTCCAAAGAAAGACACTGAAAGTTTGATAATTTT
>PYHX02000158.1:19569274-19600796 GCA_004302925.2 Cochliomyia hominivorax
TTTTGCCATATCGGGGACTCCTGATGCTACCAGACACAAGTCTCTGGTTAAGATTCGAAGGTTATTGTCTTCCAATTGTGACAACATATTAGAACTTCATAGAATTCTAATAGATTTTAAAGATCGCCGCGACCTATAGAGAAAGATGTGAAGAAGAACCAACCCATAAATGTATTTATTCTTGGACTTTATTAAATTCTAAGAGGGATGGACATCTGTTCAACTAAATATCCTTTAAACTTTGATCTGATCTTATGACATCACTAACATCGAGTGACCAAAAATATCTCAGAAACTTTTGTTAACACCCAATACTTTAGTTATTACATTAGAAAAATGTTAATTGAAGTTGTTATTGTTGTTGTTAATTGATTATGAAATTGTTCAAAAAGCTTTAAATAATTATTTAACTTAAGTTATAAGTTTCTTAAAACAATTAAAAAAACATTTCATTTAAGTTTCAACAAAATTTAATTTACCACAAGAAAAATATGCAACGAACCATTTAAAATTGTTTCTCTATAAAAAACAAAACACATGCACTCTACTCTCAGTACTTAAACAAACATTTTGATTATGAAAAAAATCCAGCTTTTATGCTTAAACAGCAACAAAAACAACACACACACTATTGTCATGAGTGTGAAACTGTTATTATTTGTGTTTGTAAAGTTGTCTCTGTTTGTCTCATGTAAAAAAAGGGATAAAATGTTGCCAGAGTACAGACAGAAGAGTAGAGCAGAGTAGAGTAGAGTGAGTGGTTGTTCTTTGCTTAAAATGTTTGTTGGTATTTTACTGTTGCTCATATGTTGTTGCTTTTGCAGTTTATATATTAAAATTCTGTATACATTTTATGTTTATTTGTGTTGTGTGAGTGTGAGCGGTTGTTGTTATTGTATGTGCTGTTGTTTTACATTGAAACCAACACAAAAAAATCTTGGTTGAAAACTGAAGTTTTTATTTTCAGTTATGCTGAAGAGCTCTGGCTATTTAAACACGTTTTGAAACGTTTTTGTTGTTGCTTTGTATAAAAATTTATCAAATTTAAGAAAAACACAAAAATACTAATAAGAAAAATTAAAATTTTAACAACAAATAAAAAGATGAATAAAATAATTAAGTTGCATATTTTAACATTTTTATTAAATAATTTTTAATTACAAAAACTAAAACGCGTTATGCGAGACGTTTCGAGAAAAAATAATAGAACAAGAAACAGTGTATCACTAAACTATTAAATAAAAAGTAATTATGTTCTTTTTAATTATTAATTAAAATAAAGATTTAGAGTTTTAATAAATTATTAACAAATTAAACAATTTTCTATAAAAATCTCAAGAAAATTTTTTTCTTATTGAAAAAAAATTGTATATTCACTGAACAACAGCAGCAGCCATTTGTGAAATGTCTGCTCATTCTCTTTTAACGCTCATTTATGTTAAGCTCTGTTATGTTAACGTTTAACAGTTTATTTCTGCTTACAATTATCTTCCTCGATATTGTCATGTTTAATTTATAACATAAACAAAACTTAACAGTAAAAAGCTACCGCCAATACTGTTATTAAAAACTTAACAGCAATTGCTTTCTTAACATAAAAATGTTAAATGTTAATGGCTGAATTGTTAAATAAGAAAACCCCAATATGAATTGTTTACCCAGATATTTTAATGCTCTTACACTCTTTGCTCTCTTTGAATTTTTAACTCTTTTTATTATTTCAATAAATAATATTAAACTCACTCACACACACACAAATATTTTTGCACATTTTTTCTGTTTTGTATTCAGAAAAAAGGGAACAAAGTTGATAAGAACAAGCATATGCAGCTTAAAAGCAGTAAAATTTATAAAATTAAGATTTATTTTGTGAAAATAATAAAAAAGAAGGAAAATTGGAAGTAAAAGTAAATAAATAAAAATTAAATTAAAGCAAAATCTTTTAATTAAGTTATGTAAAAATTCATTAAAAATATATAGATTTTTTAAATAAAGTGTTTTTTAAAAAGCTTAAATGCTCTTAAAAAATTTAATAAAGAATTTTCAAGAAATTTTATAAAAAAATATTAAAATTAAAAATAAAAATTTGTAATTGATAAAATTTTAATTTTCTCGCTTTAAAGAAAATTTTGTAAAATTGTGTGTGTATCCCCCCAAATTTAACTATACTCTAAATAGTTATCGTTATCGATTTTTTTTTTTGTATCTTTATTTTAGAAAGGACTTGACAATAGATTTGTTCTTGAGGTATCTCAAGCCTGGAAATAATATCGATAACAATTTCTCGAGATAAAAAAATAAAGCTTGGTGAATACACAAAAAATTTAATCACACTGTCTGAACCATTTACGGCACGCCCGGAAAATTGAGAAAATTTCTTAATACATGTTTCGATACAGAAAATATTATCGAAAAATTTTCGATGTTAAGAAAATTCTTGATAAATAATTCGATAAAAGATTGTTTCTATATAACATTTTCGATTAAAAATTGATGTCTATAATTTTCGAAAGAATTCCTTCTTAAAGAAAATTTTCGAAAATTTTCTTATTTAAGAAAAGTTCGAACATATTTATTTTTAAAGAAAATTTTCCAAAAAAATATTTTTAAAGAAAATTTTCAAAAAAATTTCGAAGAAATTTTTCTAGAAAAAAATTCAAGAAATTTTTATTGGAAAATTTCGAGGATTTTTTTATTAAAAAGTTTTAATAAATTTTCTTTTTATGAAAAATTTCGAAGAAATTTTCTTGTTATAGAAAAATTTTGAAAAATCTCTTCTCTTTAGTAGAAAATTTTCTAGAAACCATTTCAAGCAACTTTCTGTTTATAGAAAATTTTCGAAAACATTTGTTTTCAAAGAAAGTTTTTAATAATATTTTTGCAAAATGTACTGATTATAGAAAATTTTCGAGAAGGTTTCTGTAAAGAGAAAAATTTCCAGAAAATTTTGATATATTTTAGTGATCGATAAATAAAAGGTTATGAATTTTTTACACTTTTCAATAAATTTTCTGTAATAAAAATAGTGGAATTCATTATTATCTTCAAGTTAATTAAGATTTTCTTTACAGAAAACTTCTTCTTTAAGATTTTCACTTGATAACTTCGGGTCAATTTTTAACAGAAAATTTCTCTCGCAACTTTGGCTTACTTTTTTTGTAAATTTTCTTTAAATCACAAAATAAAAAATATGTGAATATAAAATTTAAAAATTATTAATTTTATAAAATTTATTCAAATATAATATAAAAACAAATACAAAATTTTTCTAAAATTTTCTATCTTTTTCATAAAATATCTTCTTAAATTTTATATTCTGAATTTTTTTGTTAATTATAAACTCTAAATCTTTTTTTCATTATTTTATTATTTTTTTAATAATTTTTATAAAATTATATATTAAAATATTTCAGATTTAAAAAATATATCAAAACATATAAAGCAAAACTTTTAAATTTAAAAATGTTTTGTTGTAAAAAATAAACATTTTTTAAATACATAAATAATATATTTTTAATACATCATAAAAACTTGGTTTTGAAAACCTTCAAAAAAAAACTTAAAATTGTAAAATATCAAATTGTATATATAAAAAAAATTATTTATTTATTATAAATTTAACTCAAAAGAAAATTTATTCAAATTAATTACAACTAAATAAAATCGTTAACCGGTTTCCATAATAAAAAAAGATTTAATTTTTTTTAATTTCATATAACAATTTTTACAAATTAACATTTTTAAATAATTATACAAGTTTTATGAACAACATTTGAACTACAGTGTAAAAAAGTTTAAATTTTATTATTTATTAAACAAAATAAATAAAAAAAATGTTATCAATTAATTAATCTAAAAAAAATCTTGCTTGAGAAAACTCTTAATCAATATCTTAATTAAAATTGATGTTCAAACATACAAATATTTCTTAATTAAACTACAACAAACAAACAAAAAATAATTTAAAATTATAGAAATTTAAAACATATCAAAAGAATTAACAAAAACACTTGCTCAATTTTTATCTAAAAAAAACAACACTTTAACACAATTTTTTTCTTCAAGTGTAATTTAAAAATAACAAAAACAAACAATAAACAAAAAAAAGTATTAGAAAAAAGTGCTCAACCAGCCCTACATTGTGCATCACTATTTTTGTTGTCAAAATTTCAACAACAACAACAAAACTAATCAAAACAAAAATAAGACATAAACACACTCGCGCTCACACTCTTCTAAAAGCAACAATAACAAAACAGGAGAAGAAGAAAACAACTTGTCTTGTTGTGTCTTATTAAAATAATATTCATTACAACAAAAACAAAATTTCCTATAATAGAGAAAACAAGCTCACACACTCACTAGACTACATAAGAGCAACAACAAAACAAAAACATCAGCCATCTATTACCAGAGGAAGAAGAAAAAAAGGAAAAACTAAAACAAAAAAAATTATAAAAATATAAATAAACAAACAAAACTACTTGACACGACCTCCCCAAAGTTTTTCTTAATTGTGTGCAAGTGAGAAAGAGGGAGAGAGAGTAGCGTTCTTACTTCGTTTATCGAAAAAAGGCAAAAAAAAACACGAGAAAACAAGAACACGAATTATTATTTCGTGTTAGTAAATGCGCTAAAAAAGCCTGTCGTGTGTGTGTTTTTGTTTTGATTTTTCTCCAGCCTCAAAAACAATAACAACAACTAACCAAAACAAATCAAAAAATCTTATAAAATAACGGCACAATAAATTAAAGTGTTTTATATTTGTTGTTGTTTTTTTCTCTCAAAATAAAAAAGAAACTGTAAAAAAACTAAAAAAAAAATCATCAAGTTAATTTTAACTTTATTTTGCTAAGTGTCACTTTTATATTTGCCGCCGCCGATGCAGACGCCGTCAAGCCCTTTTTTTCGCTTTAATTTATTTGCTTAAAAACAAATAAAGTGTTTTCTGCTTGTTTGCAGTAAAAATAGACTTTTCTTTAGAGCTCTGAGACAGAGTTTTTTTTCTGAATTTGTGTAAATTGTTTGTTAGCAAAATTTTGCTTTTCACCTTAAGCATGAAAACTGAAACGACAACACAACCAGCAAATAGTTCACCGGCCAAAATGGCCTTTGATATGTATCCGAGTATATCGTCGGGTAAACAACAGGATCCAGTGCGTGAAGTTGTTATGAAATATATTGATTATTTTTTGCCAGAGTAAGTAATTTAAAATCAACTTTAATTCAGACACTCATAATATAGCAATTTTAAGCTTTAGATTTAATTTCTTAACCTAAGAACTGAGATCCAAAAATTCTTAACATACATATATGTTCATAAAAATGAAACCACCGAAAAAAGTTTAAACTTTTTTTGTTTTATTAAAACAATTTACAAAAAAAAACTTGTATTAACGCTTTTAAAGTACTTTCTTTAACTTTACTCAAATAGGTCGTCCATCTCTCTTAAAAATCTCTTACACTTTTGGACGCTTTCGATTTTCTTTTAACAAGAGCCCAATATCTCTCCACTGGCTTCTGGCCAGTTTGGAGGATTTACCTCTGTTGGTATAAATTATTGTTCTTGCTTCTGTCAAGGGTTTGTTTACCATAGTGACAGGATGCCAAATTGGGCCAATAATAAATGGAAACATTATGAAGTCTTATGAAAGGAAGCAGCTTCTCCTTGATAAAAATTTCAGTATTTATAGAGCCCGTTGTAGCAAATGATTGGCTTCTATTGCAGCAACTGCATATTGCTTGTCATGTTAGACACTTTGCGGAATATTTTGAATGCTTTTGGGTCCTAAACTTTAAATTTCTCTCGAGCATCAGCAACAAAAATTGTTTGGCCAAGAAGTCCTGTAAAATCTGACGATTCATATATTTTGCAGCTAAACTTGTCTTAAATATCCGTACTAAGTTTATGCCCTCGAAATTTTTATCAGCGTTCCTGGCAGGAACTTTTTGGCCTTAACTTTTTATACCAAACAATCTGAGCACTGAGCTTACGAGGCTGCTTGCCTACAGGATGTGTTGGGAGCTCTTTATTTTTTTGGCTTTAGAAATATTAGGTGGACCATTCCTTCTACCTGTACCAAAGACATGTTCACCCGGTACTGTATATTAAATAAACTTTGTTGAAAACTGGGAATAATTTTCGTAAACGAGGGACTTTTCTTAGCATGACTTACTTTCGCTTACTTCGAGATATTTTTCCGTGACAGAAAATTATACTTTCTAGTTGTGAGACACTTTCCTTAATGAGAAATTACACTCTTTTTCCATAAGAACTGAAATTACTTTTGTTGGCTTCGAGACTCTCTCCTTAAACAGGAAATGACTTTCGTTGACTTCTAGATTCTCTTTTTAAATACTCTCATAAGCTACGAAACACTTTTCTTAAACAGAAAACAGGAATACAGGCTCTCGGTACCACCGAGATTTCCTTAATGGTCAATTACTCCCGTGAGTTAAAGATTTCTTTAGGAGAAATTACTCTCGCTAATTGCGAAATAATTTCCTTAACAGGAAATTACTCTCGCTTGATTTGAGACAACATTTCTTAACAGAAATTTACTCTCTATAGTTTCCAACTTATAATAATTCTTCTTCTGGAAGTTGTTGTGGGAATTATGGAGTTATGGTCTTCGTTAAGAAGTTCTGATCAAAAATCGAACTGCGGAGCAGATAATAAATGGCGAGTAACTGAAATGAATTGACATTGTTCGTAAAATTTTAAGAACAAATTTTCTCTTCTGGACTCTTTGATTATTAGTTTGATCTCTTAAAATGATTTATGTATAAAAATAAATTTCTCGAATTAAATTTAAATAAAATATTTATTTAAACTTGATATTTATTTTTAAATATTTTTTTTATTAAAATAAATATTATTCATAATATTTCTATATTTAATTTAGTTTAACACTTAATTCACAGCTAAAAGCTTTTATTAAAAATGGCTTAACTAAGCGTTAATGAAAAATGAATATTAATCATTAATTAGTGGATGTTAAAAATAAAAACCAGAAAGACTAATAAATTAACACAAATTAAAATTTGATATTTTTTTTTAACAGATTAAATACGATAGAAAAATTTAAAATAAATTTATTATAATAAATAATTAATTGAAAAAAGCTTTATACTAAATTTATTCAAAAGCCTGCACAAATTCCCCCTTTAGGCTTCAAAATATCTAGAGTGTTCTATTACCCAGGATTTTAAGAAGGTTCATTATTTTATTCTGAATTTTTTTCTGAAATATCAAAAGCTCTTTTTTAGAGCTTTGAAACATATTTTTTATTAATGGTTTTGAAAGGAAGATAATTTTAATTATTTTTCATACATTTAAAAAAAAAGCTTTTTATGAGTCAATTAAATAAATTATACCCTGTATATAATAAAAAAGCTTTCTTTAACATTAACTTTTTCTCCGAGTCCTCACTTTTGTTACTCAACAGAAACTATTTTTGTAAAAAAATTTTATTTCTTCAATTTATTTTTCACAATTTTCTGTTAAACTAAAATAGAAAAAAAATTATAGAAATAAATAAATAATTAATGACATAAATTAATAATAATGACATACAAATAAGTCAACGAAGCCACCAGCAGTCAACCAACTGCAACTGCACATCCTGTAACAACGACTAGTGTAAATTTGTGTTACATCATGAAGTTGTCAAGACAAGAAAATTAATTGGGTGAATTGAATTTATTTGCGAAGAGAAAACAAGTATAAAGTCTGTCTGACAACTCTTTAGACTACAAATTGCTGGAAAATCCGGTACATTTTTTTTCTCTTTTTTTCATTGAAATTTGAAAAATGACCTGAATTTTCTTATAAAACCAAATTTATTTATTATTTTATACGATTGAAAGAGTTATTATTGGGTTGAGAAGGCAAAAAGAGCTTTAATTCAAATTGGCGCTAAATGTTAGATTATTGAGGTCTTTAAAAATTAGGTCTTTGTAAGAGACAGTTACAACATTACAGTTATTTAGTTTTATTTTGTGATACAAAATACAGAGACGGGGGCAATGAATTTGTTTATGAAATAAAAGAAATCTAAAAATAACAATTTACCGTTACGTTTTGAATATATTTATAAATACAACAACAACATTAACAACAAAAAAATGAGAAGAAGAGACGTAAGAAATGTAGGTTTTTTATATTTTTAAGTTGTTGAATTGTATTTGACAATATTTGTATGCCCTACAACATATTAAGAAGTTAATTAGGTTTAATAAACCGTTAGTAACATCAGTACTTTCCTTAACTTTCTAAACAGTAACTTATTGCGAGCTTCAAGACTGCACCCTATGGATAAGCTTTTCTTAACAGAAAATTACTCTCACTGACTGCCAGACATTTTTCTTAACAGGAAATTGCTGTCAATAATTGCTCGACATATTTCAGATCGTTAAAGTAGGCCCTCGTTTGTAGCATACTTCTTAGCAGTAAAATTTGCTTTCTGCGACATTCTTTCCTTAACAGAAAATTACTCTCTCCAGCTGCGAGACACTTTCCTTAACAGGAAATTACTCTTGTTTGTTTCAAAACGTTTTATTTACTCTCGCCATCTTCTTCTAGTTAATTACTCTCACTATCTGCGAGATACTTTTTTTAACAGGAAGTTGTTCCCTCTAGTTGTGAGATACCTTCCTTAACATGATATTCGCTTACTCCCATTAGCTTTGAGATATTTCTACTCTCTATACTGAACTATATAGCGATCATTTGTTATGACTATATTATGCACATAACCTAAGAATAATTGGCTTAACTAGAGAGCAAATTTTTATCCAACATAATTTCTATGATTTCGCTCTAAATGTCCCTCCTGTTATCAGTTCAAATTTTTTCCATATGAAATATTGAATATTACAAAAAAGATCTTACGAGTTTGAGGGATCAAGAGAGATTTATTTTTAAGATTCTTTATTCTCTTTCACGAATATTTTGAATAAAAGACTCTAAATCAAGAACATTTTTTTTAGTTTCCCTTAACAAAAAAACTCTCTCATCTGTTGAAAAAAATTGGTTCCCCTATAGAGTATTTTTTATTCGTAAAAGTCATGATATTTTCAATACCACGTTGTTGGACAGACAATGAAAACAGTGTAACCCATAACAGAAAACCAGTTTATAGTTTTCTATTTTTACAGTAGCTGCTGCTAAATAGCAACATCAACTTTTTAGTTTAAAAAAAATATCTTGTTTGTATGTTTGTTGTTGTTGTATTTGTAAGTATGTTGTCTTGTCAGTTTCGACCATCTATTTTTATAGAAACATAAATTACGTAGTCGTTTTATTTTACTTCCTTTTCTTCTCTTAACTTCTTCATTTCTTTTTTTATTTTTTTTCATCTGACAATTTGAGACAACTTTTGTTGTTGTTTGCATGTAAATCTCTTCTAATGGCCAAATTAACAATAACGAATGAATGTGAAAAGTTGTTGGCAAAATTTAAAAAAAAAAAACTTGTTAATAAGGAGTGAGATCAAAAAATTGTTAACATACATAAATGTTGATAAAAATGAAACCAGTAAACTTGCAGTCTATTCTGTTATGATTTTTAAAGTACGTTTTGTTACGAACCATTCTTTTGTACACTTTCATACTTTTCAACTCTCTTTAACAAGATACCAATATTAGTTCGGGACAGTTTGCAGGATGTGCCCCTCTTGGTATAAATACTTGTACCTCTCAAGGAATTGTTTCACATAGTGACAGGGTGACAAGTCAGGCCAAAAATAAGTTGACTCATTTTGAAGTACTATGAATGGAAGCAGCCTTTTCAGTATTTATGGGTCACGTTGTGACAAATGATTGGCTTTTTTGCAGCAACTGCCAAACCAAACAGTTTTTATGAAATTTTTACTGCTTTTAGGTACAAAAATTTTCTTCAACATTCCCTTGAGCATCGGCGGCTTAAAGTTTTTGGATGTGCTACTATTGATTTTCCTATCACTTTGCTCGAACAGGTAGTCCATCTTCGTTTGAAATCTACCACACTTTTGCATTTTCTGTTCTCTTCCATTCTCTTTTAATAAAAGTCCAATTCCTCTCCACCGGCCTTAGCTCCGGGCAGTTTGAAGGATTTCTTTTTCTTGGTAGAAATTCCACATTATTGTTCTTGTACCACTTAAGTACTTATTTTCCAAGTCCTTAAGTCAGGCCAAAATTAAATGGACTCATTATTATGAAGTCGTGTGAATGGAAGCAGGTTTTTTTTTAACATTTTTTGTTGTAAATTTCGGTATTTATGAATCACGTTGGATTCCCTCTTTTTGCCGCAACTGCATATTGCTTGCGATGCCAAGACCTTTTGGAAAATTTTGCAAGCTTTTGGATCCAAAACTTTTCATCAATATTCCATCGAATCTTTTCGACCTGGAAGTTGCGAAAAAATTTGCCAGAATCAACATTTCATCATCCATTATGCAGCAGAAAACTTGACTTTAATTTCCCTGTTCTCTTTTTGGTATCTAAACTTTAGGTAGCATTACTGTCAGGTACTTGTGGGCCCTTGTATGTATCAAAATCTGCATTAGCCACACTTTTCGTAACAAATCGTCCAAGCACTAAGCCAACCAGGCTGCTTACCTACCAGATGAGTTGGGAGCCCCCTTTTTCATCAGATTAACAATGTACGTGTGTTAGATATTTTTCGATCTCACTCCTTATATTGAATTTTTCTCAAGCTTCTTTACGTTCACTTGTTAAAATGTAAATTTTCTTTATGTTTTTATTATTTAGAAATAAATAATTTTGTAGTTTTTGTTTTTATTTTTATTTCATCTTCTTATTTTTTTCTCGTATTTTTATGATTTTTTTTTCTTTCTTTCACATTTATGATTTTAAATGTCGGAAAAATATGTGTCAGGGCCAATATATTTCACTAAATTTATTCACTCACCAACCAGACACACACACACACGCTTATTTGTTGTATTAGTTTTTCTTCTTCTTTTTGATATCTAAAATCTATTTTCCGATTTGACAAATGAAAATTTGTAATAAATTTAAATTTCTAATTGACTGTTAAACGTTTATGTGAAATGAATTGTCATCTTAATCATAATCTCGTTATGCTCTAATTGACATGATCATGATCACTATAAATTTTAAACTGGGGGAGAATGCGTGATGTGATGAAATCTAACTTGGGGAGAGAAAATAAAATATAAGAAAAAGTGGAAATGAGTGGATAATGGATTATTATAATGGAGAAAAATTATAAGTCAATATGATCAATGATCTTCGATCTAACAAAAAAGCGTTTTGGGATCATCTCCATCTAAACGGAATAAAAGGAATAATTTTAATATCAGTTGTACTGATTCCGAAAGATAATAGTGTGAACCGCGAAAAAGGGGATTGAGGTGTCTTTGACTGTCTTCGAGCTTGTGATTAACCTTCCAGGCCTTCAACTTAGAGAAACTTTAGATATTTTAAAGTGACTAAAAATGATTTTTGGGCCTAAACATAAATTGGACAATTGATTTAGATTAAGTAGCCCTGTTCCAACAGATATCATTTATGTAAGATCAAAGTCGTATTATTATATTCAAGAATCTGAGATATATAATTTTTAAAAATGAGTTATTTATTGTGAACAAATTTTAAAAGCTTTTTTAATTCATAAGTGATTGTTGAGAGAGTTAGGAACCGATAAAAGCCGCCTAAAAGGAGTAGAATAATAAGTTTAGAAACAGATGATTTTAGGAATATATGTTCTTTATCCAGATTCTTATTTTGTTCGTAGATAATTTATTATTTCTCACTATATAAAATATCGATAATTTTACGAATTTCCAAGCTGCTAAAAACGGAATTTAAAACCAAAATTAAGTCAGTTAAGACGAGTGTTAAGATTTCTCTAGAAGCAATTAATTTTGGAAATATATCGTCGAGATATATAAATTTAATCTCAAAGTGTAAATATATATATATCTGAACAGATATGATTTTCACCAATTAAAATTACAATTTTTTGGAATTTTCAAGTGATTTTAAAAGGGAGTTTGGAATTTATTTAAAGATCGGATAAAATGAGTAGATGAATTAGTTTATGATCATTAGAATTTAGAAATATATTTTCTTCGATCAGATTCTTATGGAGATCAGGAATATATAAATTTAAAACTTAAGACTGTAATTTTTTAAATATTGAAAATTTTATAAAAGTAAAGAATAATTTCAAGTGACTCCAATGGACATAAATCGTATTCATGAATCGGGAGAAACTTAGTTATAACGAAAGTTGTTTAATATCAGGAGATTCTAAATATATACATTATATGCTTTAATATGATATGAGATCAGTTGTATATAATTTTGAAACAAAAAATGGATTTATTTCCTCGAAAAAAATGGAACATTTTCAAATGCCTCCTCCAATTAAAAGAAGGAACTGAAACTGATCCGCTAAATGATAAAGTCGAACTGCTATAAGATCCATAGAATCTAGATATATACATTATGTGAACTATGAAATAATACAGAGACAGAAATCGAGGCAAATCAGGTTCTGAAAATATTTTTGTTTTTGAAAAATTTATATCAAAATTCTGAAAATTTCAGACGATATTTGGAACAAGCAAAATCCTTTATTCCTTTTAAAATTTAACATTTTAATTATTAATTTTTTTGCAAAAAGTTACTTAAATCCCCCCCAGATTTTCGTAATCGCATGCTAATTAAATTGATTCGAAGTTCGAACTCTTGATCATATGAATTTTTTTATGAATTTTAAATATTTTTTGTTAAATATTTTTTATTTTTATTTAATCGATTCAAGTAACGTAATTAAACTATTAAAACCTCCCTCCTCTCGATAATACAATTTGCAGCCACTTCAATAATTACGCACTTAAATCCGAAAAAAATAACACTCACACAGACACACACTTTATTATACAAGTGTTGTTTGTTTATTTATTTATTTATTTATTTAAATAATTTAATTCAAGTATTTTTATTGATAAATTTCAAATTAAATCTCACAAGTGGCGTTGATTCTGATGCCAAAGATGACGATGATGATGATGCTCTCTGGCGGTGCACTATTACATTTATGATGCCTCCCCCCCCTCCACAGACAAAAAGAGTGTGTAAATAAACACTTGAATGAATGAAAATTCGAAATCCCATAAAAAAGTGAAGTGAAAAAAAGTGTAAACAATAAATGTGAAATGAAATCACTAAATAATATTTTTTCAAAACGACCAAAAACAAAAAAAAAAATCAAGTGAACGCAAATAAACTTATGGTTACAGATGTTTAGCGATAAATAGAAAATACTAGACAGATGGGAGGAGGGAGGTGGGGTGGACGCAATAAAGTAAAGACGTCTTAGTAATTTAAAGGCCAAATAGACAAAAACAAAACATCATAGAAGATGAAAAAAGAAAATTTAAGTGCGAATAAACAAACTTTAGAAAAGAAATAAATAAGGAGTGAGAACGAAAAAAAATTTAGTGAAATACATAAGAAAGAAAATTAGAAAATTATTATTTTAAGAGAAAATTTTTAGAAATTTTTATTTTGAAGAGAGTTTAATGAAAAATTTATTTTTAATAGAAAATTTACGAAATTTTCTTAAAAATTTAAAACCGAAAACTGTTAAATTTTCTTTAGTTAAAAAATCTTAAAGATTTCCTGTATTAAATGCAAATTTTAGATATTTTCTTTATTAAGGAAAAATCTTACAAAAAGATAAAAATTTACTCTTTATTTTATTATAAGAAACCATTCGAAATATTACGATTTTTTATTAAGAGATGAACTGCGATTTTTTTCTTAAGTAAGAGAAATTTTTATACAGGTTTTTTTAATATTTTAATTAGGAGAAAATTTATTTTAAAATTTTTTAATTTTATTTAAGACAAAAATTCTTAAGGACAAATTTTTTAAGATAAAATTTTTTGTAAAATTATTTAAGAGAAGATTTTTTGGAAAATTTTTTTAAGAGATTTTTTGGAAAATTTTTTTAAGAGATTTTTTTATTTGTAAGAGTTTGTTTATTTTTAATCTTAAGGAGAAAATTTTTTGAAAGAGACAATTTTTTTTAAATATTTTGTAAGAGAAAATTAAAAAAAAAAAAAAAAAAAAAAGGTTTTTTTTAGGAGAAAAATTTTTATGGAAAAAACTTACTTTAGAAAAATTTTTTGGAAAAAGATTATTTAAGATTTTTTCTTAAACATTTGAAAAAAATTCAAATCAGATGTATTTTTCTTTTAAGAAAATTTTTTGGAACTTTTTTATAGATAAAATTTTTTAAGAGCTTTTTTTGAAAAATTTGTAAGATTTTTTTTTTAATTTTAAAGAGAAAAATGTTTGGAAGAGAAGCATTTTTGGAAATTTTGTAAGAGAAAATTTTCTAAAAAAAATTTAGATTTTTTTTAAAAGAAAAATTTTTTGGAAAAAATTTACTTAAGAAAAAAATTTTTAAAAACAAAAAAAAATATTTCTCTTTTAAGAAAAATGTTTGAAAATTTTCTATTATTTCACTAAGAAAACGAATTTCTTTTCGATCTATTTCCTTAAATAAAGAAAATCTTTCTGTGAAGTGTTGGGAAATTTACAACGTGAGTGCAGAATTTTTGAACACGCAAATGGCGCGTTGCAACATTTAGAAAATTTACGAGGCGAATAAACAATAAATGACGTAAAAACTCATTTAAAATTTGTAAATTGTAGGAAAATTGATACGAGTTTTTCTTTGTTGTTCTTTTATAAAAAAAATATAAATACTTTGTTGCATTTTGTGCATTTTTTTGTTTAATTCAATTTTCTTCTTCTTTTTCATTTTACTTCTGTTTCTTCTTAATGTTTTTTATTATTTTGTTTTGAAATTCAACATAATTTAAAACTGTTGAGGTTTTATTTTACAAATTTTTTATATAATTTTTTTTTTAATTTTGTTGTTGTTGTTGTTGCCATGCCATGTCATTTTAGTCACCAAATGGCAAATCACTCATTCAGTCAGTCACTCAAACAAAATTCTGGAATTTGCCATAAAATCATTCAACAAAACAAAGACTAAAGAAAAAAAGAGAGAGAAAAACGATCAAAACAATTTCACTAAATAAAAAAAGAAGAAACAAAAGAAGAAGAAGAAGCTAAAAATTTACGTTTAAATTCAAAAATAAATAAAAATTGTTCTAAATTTATATTTATTTTTTTATATTTATTTTTTGCTGACTTTGCAGGAATTTTGTTTTGATTTCAAAATACCAGAAGAAAGAATTTCAATCCAAAATATAAAAAATAAACTAAAAACAACAAAAACTACAACAAAAAGAAAAAAACAGTCTCTAGAGCAAAAAAGACATGAATTTTGTATTTCCTGTTTTAAGTCTCGAATAAACTTTTGTTTTATGAAATTTATAGTTATGATCTTTTTTAAATCAATCTTTATTTATGATCAAATTAAAAGAAAAAAAAAGCTAAAAATAGAAATTTTAAACAAAAGAAAAACAAGTTTTTAAATAGACAATTTAAGCTTTTTTTATTTAAAAAGGAAATTACGAAAATATTTTAGATTTAAAAAAGATAATTTAAATTCACAAAATAGAAATAAAAGTTGACATTACAAAAATCACTAAATTTATAAAATTTATTCTCTTTAAAAAGACATTTCTTTTATAGAGAAAATTTTAAAGTTTCTTTAAAGTTTTGATTTAAAGAGAGAAATTTTGGGGAAATTTCTCTACAGAAAAAAATTTGGTCAAAATTTCCTATAAAAACTTTGTTCAAACTTCTCTTTATAGAGAAAAATTTGTTAAAGTTTCTCTTTATAGAGAAATATTTTGTAAAAGTTTCTCTTTATAGAGACATATTTTTTCATAAGGATAAACTTTGACAAAGTTTTTTATAGAGTATTTTTTAAATAGAATCTTTGACTTTATTTATAAAGAGAAAATTTAAGCAATTTTTTCTATTGAAACAAAATTTCTCTATAAACATTTGACAAAGTTTTCTTCATTGATTATTCCCTATAAGAAAATGCTTTTACAAAGTGTTCTTAATGTAGTATTCTATACAAAGAGGCACTTTAACAAAGTTTTCTCTGTAAAGAGAAAATTTCAAAGAGATTTTCTTTTAAAGAGTAAATTTTAAAAAATGTTCTCTATGAACATAAACTTTGACAAAGTTTTCTATATAAAGGGAAACATTGATAAAATATTAATTATAAAGAGAAGTTTGAACAAAATTTTTTAAAAGACATTTTGACAAAAAATTTTCTATAGAGAAATTTCCGAAACTTAAGAAAAACTGTGATAAAGTTTTATTTCTAAAGAGAAAGTTTAACAAATATTTTTCTATTAAGAGAAAATTAAAAAAAGTTTTTTCTGTAAAGAAAAATCAGATTTAAGAAAATGTTTAAGAAAATTTCTTATTTGAGAAAATATTTAAATTTAAAAAAATTAAATTTTCATTTCTTTTTAATAAAACAATTTAAGATTATTTTAAAGAATTTAACAAAAAATTTAAGAAAATTATATTTAAAAAATCTCTTCTTTGAAATATTCTCGTGAGATTTTTTAAATTTTTTAAATAATTTTTAGGACGAAATTTCTCATTTAATATGGAAAGAGAAAAAGCAAAATATTCAGTTTAATAATTTTTTAAATATTTCGTTTTTAAGAGAAAATTAAAAAAATATATATATTTTAACAAAATTTCTTAAATTAAATTCTTTTTAAGAATTCTTAAATTCTTTTCTTAAAAATTTGAGAAAATTTATATTTTCAGAGAAGAAAATAATCGTTCTCAAAGATGATAAAGAAAAACTTATCAAAAATTTCTCTTAAAAAAAATAAATAAAAAAATTTACTTTCAAGTAAATTTTGAAAAAATTAAGTCTCTTAAAATTATAAAAAAAATTTTCTCTTTTGAGAGAAAATAAGAAAAAATTTGTTTTTAAAGAAAAAAAAACTTTAAAATATTTCAAGAGAAAAAATATCTTTTAGGAAATAAATTTAAAAACTTTTTTCTTTTTTAAAAGAATATTTAGAAAAGTCTCTTTTAGAAAGAATTTAGAAATTTTTTTAAGGAAAAATTTCCAAAAAAAAATCTCTTTAAAGAGAATTTAATTAAATCTAAAAAAAATATAAAAAGTTCAGTTTGAGAAAATTTCAAAAAATCTCTTAAGAGAATCTTCTTAAAAAACTCTCTCAATTAAAGAAGAATTAAAAAAATAAAATATTTCTTTAAAAAATGAAGGAATTAAAAAGGAATTAAATTATTTCTTTATAAAAATTTTAGAAATTTTCCCTTTTAAGAGAATTTATTTTAAAGGTGAAACTGAGAATATCTCTGGGAAAGAATATTGAAAATTGGAATTTTATAAATCTTGATTATATTTTAAATCTCCTTTCAACCATTCTCTTGTTACTTGGATGATCCTGTAACAATGATTTATTGTTCGGAAAAAGAGTTTCATTTGAACGTAAAATTCGGCTCTTTTTTATTTAAAACATTTTCTTCTTAGTCATTTTCCTGAAAAGGGAAATTATATAATTTTTAACACTCATTTTTTTCTCTTTGTTTTCATTGTAAATTATTTTGCCCTTTTTTGAACCCCTTCTTCTTCTATTTTGGCAATTTTCGAATACCATTTGATAAATTTGCAAAATTCCTTTTTATGCCAAAATTGGCCACGATCTCTTAAGATCTAAGTTTTTCGCTTGTTCTATTGCTTTCAGAAGAAAATGATAAAAAACACAAAGAAAGATTACGAAAAATATCGATGAAATTTTCTTTAGAAAATTTTCTTACGAAATTCTTTGTTAAAATTTATTGGCAAATTTTGGGGAAAAAAAACAGAAAAATAACAACAACAAATTTTAAATGCCAACTATTTGCAGAGGGAATAACGAAAAACAAACAACAACAACAAGACTAAAATTCCTGCACTCGTTTTTTTTGGGTGAATGAATTTTTGCTCACTATTATGTTGCAATGAACCTTATAATAATGCGCTGCGCTGCACGTTTTCGATTTGTTTTCTTTCTTCTTCTTTCAAACGGTTTAAGGGAAAATGATAAGAATTTTAGATGGCAACTGAAAATGGAGGAAAATTTTAAATTTTTTCAAATAAAATTAAAGAGATTTTAATGATGATGATCAGTGTTGACAGAAAGTTGCAGTAATTTTTAAGTAAGTAATAGAGAGAGAGTGGGAGAGACTGAGAGAGAGAGAAATAAAATCTGTGTTAAGAAAAATCTAATTAAGTTAAGATGTCTTTAAAAGCCATTTCGCTAGATTTATTTCCTCAATTAAATAAAAAAAAATTAAAATTAAATAATTAAGATTTCTCATTTGAATGTTCATTTGGGATTTTGTCTGTAATTCAATATCTTAAAAGTTAAATTTGATGTTTTCCTCAGAAATATTAATACCGCAACAAACAAACAAACCCGATCATTTCACTCATTACATTCACCGGCTGTCATAACTGTCAAATTCTTTATCTCACTCTCATCGATTACAAATGGCGTCGTTAAATTGTGGTTTCAAACACAATTTTGATATGAATGACACCTTCATTTTTTCTTTTCTCATCTTTTCATAGAGAAATTAAAACCCTTTTGAAAATTGAAAATTGAAAATAAAAGTAAAATTTTTATTTGAAATTTTAATCACCCAAATGACACATTTGCAACACGTGTCATGTTGGTTGTGCACTTTGGTCCAAGAAAAAAATTTTATTGTTTTTTTTTTAAATTGTAAAATAATTTTGTTGTTGTTTTTTTGTTCTTTTGCCAATAATTATCTGCATATATAGAAAATAATTTTAATCTGGCGATAAAAATGTTGTTTTTGTGTATGAAAAAAGAAATATAATTTAAATTAATTTACCTGATGATCTCATTGTTGTTGTTGTTATTTTAATATATAAAAATTTGATTTTATACCCTCCACCATCCACAAGTGGTGAAGAGGGTGTATTAACTTTGTCATAACGTGTTTAACGCTAAAAAGGAATTATCTCACAACACATAATGTATAAATCAAAATCTGAATCGATTTAACTATGTCTGGCTGTCTGTTTGTTGTTGGCACGCTCACATTTACATAATTGACAGGCGCAATAAATTTGGCCTGAGAGTTTTATACAGCCCCAGAAGTTTCCTATTTAAAACCAGCAAAATCGGTTCAGTATATTAAAAGATATGGTGGGATATTTGTGTCAACCTCTACGCTCAAGCTTAAAACTTTCGGGAAATTCTTGCATCAAATCAAAATCCGTGTCGATTTAGCTATGTCCGTCTGTCTGACATAGATAGACAGAGAGGAAAGAAATTTATCCTGAGTATTTGCTAAAGTCCTGAGAAGTTAAAATATACTAAATCGGCAAAATCGGGTCAGTTTTGTCATAACATAAACCATTCTAAATTGACCATTGATCGGTTCAGAAGAAAAAAAGTTCAAAGTCAAAACTATAAAACTAATTTTCATGTCTTTTATATAAGAAAAACACTTATATATTGTACACGTCTGTGAGTGTGTATGTGTGAAACATAATGTATTTACTTCACATGCATTTTTGGTGGAGGGTATGAAAGATTCGGCATAGCAGAATATATCATTCTGATTTGTTTTCTTGTTGTTTTTGTATTTAACAAAAACATCTTTTGTTTTTTGTTCTTTTTTTTAATTAAATATTGTTTATGTTTTTTAATATTTATTGTTTTTGTTATTTATTATTTGTATTGTATTTATTTTTTATTTATTAATCGTGTTTTATTTGTTGTTCTTCAATAATTTGCAACTCTGTTGCATGTTGTATTTTTTTATTTATTTTTTTATAATTAAAATTTTCATGTTTTTGTTATTTTTTTGTTATTAATTTTTGTTGTTATTTTTTAAATATTCTTGACATTTTAAATAATTATTTAAATTTAATTTTTTATGTTTTTTTTATAAAGAATTTTAATTAATTTTATTTTTTATAATTAATTTCTTTTATTTTCATTAACGCGTGTATTTCTTTGTTAAAAATTTAATTATTTTTAAATTTTTATAAATAAAAATCAAATTGAATCTCATGTTTTTTTTTTTTTTTTTTTTTTTTTTTTAAGGGAAGTGAAGTTGACTTCCAAAAAAATATTACATGATCCCAAATTAACCCCAAAAAGTCATCAGAAAATAATATTTTCTGCATGTTTATGTGAGAATTGTTCATGATTTTCTCATAATTTCTGTTTGAAATAAAATAATTACAAGATCAGACTTCCATATCTCACTGGACTTTTCTTTCAGTGTATTTTACAAATTATCTGAAAACACCAGCACTTTCATTGAGGGCTCAAGCCACACTGAGAGAATTTTCCACATTTTAAGAGCGTGTAAGAGTGAAAAATTAAAGAGTGCAAACGCAAATGTGTACCTGTTTTTTGAACTCTTTTCTTAATGGATAAATTCAAAGAGATGTAGAGAAGTTTCTCTTTATATTAATTATTTACTTTATAGAGGAAAATTTTCCAAAGTTTTTCTATATAGAGAATTTTTTAAAAAATAAGAGATTCTTCTTACGAACATATGTGGCTGTTTGCCGTTCGCTGTTTCATATTCAGGATAAACGCATAAAAAGCGTAAAAAAACTTAATCTAAAATAAATAATTTTGATTTAAATTACAAAATAAAATACTTAAAACTTTTTAGTTAAAATCACTTGAAATATCTCTTAAGATATATAATTTGTTCTCTCCAGAGAGACTGATCTCTTTCAACTTTTAAAATATTTTTCAAAAAAAAAAAAAGTTTGTTAAGACAATAAACTCTCCTCAATTTGTAAGTGAATATTTCTCAAAAGAAGTTAAATGCTCTCAGCTTTACATAGCACCTTATACAAATTCTATCTCGTTCTTTATAAAATTTTAATGCATCTAAAGAATAGATGAAATAGTTTCTCTTTATATAGAAATCTTTGCAAATATTTCTCTTGAAAGAGAAAATTTTGTCAAAGTTTCTCTTTAAAAAGAAAATTTTGCAAATGTTTCTCGTTATAAAAAATTAAAGAAATTTTTCTCTTAAAAGAAAATTTGTTTAAAATACTTAAGAGAATTCTTCTAACAAAAAAGATTGAATTGTCAATTTATTCAAATTTTGTCAATTAAGTCTTAAAACAGATTTTCATCTCTATGTTTCCATAAAATGTCTCTTCCTTATTCAATAATTTTTAATTAAGAGAATTAATTATTTTCTCTTAAAGAAAATTATTCAAGTTACAAGTTACACTTGAAATTATGGATCTCCAAATAGATCTAATCCAATTTTATAATAAAGTTTTTTTTATTTTTTATAATATATATTTCTCTCCTTTTCTCATTCTCTCTCTCTCTTATTTTCTCATTCTCTCTCTCTATTATTGAAAAAGCTCGAATTGTGTTTCTTGGATCAGTGTTTGAGCAAAATGGCAATTTTCTATTATGATAATTAATGACTTTTTAGCTTTATTAGCAGTTCCCATTTGACTGCAATTTTAGTTTTATTAGCTGCTTGAAATTTATTACAAATTTAGCTTAATTTATACCTGGATTTTTAATTTATTAAAAGCTTTCAATTTGGAGTTATTTTCAAGTAAATAGTCTTTATCAATTTAACTGAATTTGCTGCTAAATTTATAGCATGATTTTGCTAATATTTGAGATTATTTAGCCTTTCCTTTAAAAGCGCAAATGAAGTCCTACTGAGATACAATTGCAGATTTAATCGGTAGCTATAATGAGAGCAAAGCTTTTGCTACATTATTAGTTTAAATTTATAGAGTTTTAGTTTTTGATTTTGCTATAATTTTAGCTTTTTAACGCAAATAAAGATTTATTTTATAGTTTTCACTCTGATCCAATAAGTGAAAAATCTAGCTACTATTGTAGCTTTCTTTGTTACAAATTGAATTTATTTAAAATATGTTTAATATAGTTTTATTATAAAGCAAATAGTCTTTTTCAATTTAGCTAAAATTCTGACTACGATTTAAGCTTTATTAGTTATTCGTAATATAAAGCGGATAAAACTTTATTTGTAGATTTTAATTAAATACAATTGACTGCTATAGCAGTTTTTATGTTTTCCAAAGATTTGACCTCAATTTTAAGTTCATTATAACGCATTTTTGCATATATTTAAAATTATTCTTTTTTTTCCCAAAAATGTCGCCAAATTTTGGGTTTAATTTTTATTTTTCACTTTTAATTTACAAGTCACTAAACTGCTGAAAATCATTCAGTGAAAATTTTAATTCTGACGTCTAAATTTTTATTATTTTGCCTCACAAAAATACGTAAATTTAATTAAAATTTTATAAAAAAAGAGTCCAATATTTTTTGAAAAATTATGACAAAACAAATTGAAATTGAGACAAATTTTAAAGAAATTTATTAAAAAAAAACACAAAAGGGAGTGAAGAAAATGTTGCAAAATTTTTTAAAAAAATTAAACAAAATTTCAAAGTCAATGAACGTTTTATTTAAAAACATATTTAAGCTTTTTTTGTGGAAATAAATATTTAAAATAAATAATTATTTAAAAATTAGTTATATTTGTTTATTTAAAGGTTTTTAAACTCTTCTTTTAAAGCTAAAAAAAAAACATTTCATTGTTATCAATGTTGCCAATTTTTCTCTAACGATTTTTGTCAAATTAGCGGATTTTTGCATTAAAAAAAAACGCTAAAATCAGGAGTGCAGCTTTATGAGTTGTAAACTCTGAACACCATAGTGAGTTTTTGTTTGTTATCCATTCCAAAGAATTCTTTCACCTTTTTTATAGACCCTAAACCACTTTCAAGGTTAAAGAGCTACACTGCTCTGCTATCGATATGACAAATTTAGAATGAATCCAACCGGCCAATTCAAAGTTACAGACTGATTTCTCTCCCACAGTGCAACATGTAACAGACAAGGACGTTGTATTTTTGATCAGCTAAGGAGCTTCACAAATCGCTATAATTTCCGATAATCCCTCAAACCTTTTCTGCCCCACAGTGCAACATGTTACAGACAAGGACGTTGCTTTTGTGATCAGCTAAGGAGCTTTACAAATCGCCATAATTTCCTCTTATCTCTTAAACAAAAATTTTCCCTCGATGGACACTTTAAAATCAGCAGATTTAGCAGAAAAATCTCTAAATTGGCAAGACTGATTGTTATAGTTGTAATGATGCCATCAAGAGAGAGTTAGAGAGTGTGTAAGAGAGGGAGAGAGAGGTCATTAAAATTTAAAACTTTTTTTAAACACTTTTTCTTAATTATATTTTAAAATCAAAATTTGTTTACTTTTTTTCGGCGTTTTTGTCACTGAAAATGCAACAATTTGCGTTTCTTTCATTATTTTAGCTTATTTTACAAAAAAAATTGTCCGGCCATAAACATTTGCAAATTAAAAACAGAAATTATCATTAAAAAAAAGTAAATTTGCCAGAAATGTTTTTTTTTAAATAATAAAAGAAAAAAAGGCAAAAAAAAGTCATTAAAAAGATTTTTATTGGTTTTTACGCTTGATATGAAATCCACTTTTGCTGTCTTTTTTACAAAAAAAAAACAGAAACGTCATTTAGTCACTCTTTTTCAGTTTCAGTCATCTCATGATCATAATATGAAATGCAAATAAATCTTGAGGTATCTGTCGCAATTATTTAATGTACAAATAGGGATCCACATAAAATATATTTATACAGTTATAGTAAACAACTGCAACAACTGCAACAACAATAACATTAAAAAAAGAATCAGCATTAAAATTTTAATACGTTTATTTTTTGTTACCATAATTTTTGCTATAAAATAAACTTCGAGAGGTTAATAAACTCTCTCTTTTTTTATTTAAACACTGAAGACAATGAAACAAGGACATGTTTGTCTTTTGCCCGGGACTACTGATTTTGTATGAAAAATATAGTCTATAAGTTTTGCTATTTTTATAGTTTTTAATGGGTCTATTCAATATCTGATTTTAGTCTTTATTTTTCGCTTAAATAACAGAATTTTTATGATGAAATTTGGAGCTAAAAATAAAACTATATTTGTGCTATAATTCGTGCAGTCAATAGAGCTCAAAATTTTGGCTAAAATGTGTATTATTAAAAAAGAGACTATTTGGGTTAAAATTAAATTATAATAAGAGCTACGAATACAAATTCTGCTATATTAATAGCATTATTTTAAACTTAAATTTTTGTAATATTTTTAGAGAATATTTGTTTTATTAAAAGCTATATTTATACTATATTTTAAGCATTTAATAGAGCTAAAATTTGTTAATATTAATAAAGTATTTTTGGGAAAAATAAAATTCTAATGAGATAAAACTAAATTTTTTTTCATATTTATAGTTATTTTTAGACTAAAATTATAGCAGTATTAATATAGAATATTTGAAGTGACATTCTGCTATATTTGAAGTATAATTCATATTTTGTACTACATAATGAGCAGCTAAAATATGGCAGAACTACTAATATAGACTATTTACAGCAAAATAAAACTATCAAGAGCTTTAAACTGAAATTGTAGCAATTTTGTCTAAAGAGTATTGGGAGTAAAATTTTAATTTAATTTTAAGCTATAATATGCAGAGATTATATTTGACAATATTAATAAAGACTATTTTTGGTTAAAATAAAACTTTTGAAAGAGTTAGAAAAAAACAAAATTTTGTAGAGATATTTTGCTGTGCAATTCTGTTATATTAATAGCTATATTTTTGTACTAACTAAATAAGCTAAAACATGGCATTATTAACAGAGACTATTGGGAGCAAAATAAAATTAAATTATCAGCTATTTATTTGGCAAAAATTCTGTTATATTCGTAGCAATTATTTTGACTACATTTGTGCAACAGACCATTTGCAACATTCAAAACGACTATTTCTGTCATTTTTAAAATGCTAAATTCAAAACGACTGTGCTATATTGGTAGGAGTTAGCGAAGCTATATTTTATATTCTATTTTATATATTCAAATTATATAGTCAAATTATAACTGAATAAAGGCTCTCAAATTAGCCTGAATTCAGCATGATATAATACTATCAAAATAGTTCAATTTATGCTAAAATAGTAGTTTTAAATATAGTTTATTTTGAATAAAAGTAAATTCCCTCAATATAGCTAAATTGTAGTTAAAATTTTAGCTCTTCAGAGGGTTAATTTCTATATAATTGTTAGCTCAGCTCTCTTTTAGCTCTTTACGAAGTTTTATTTTAGTATGATTTTGAAGCTCTAAAAATAGTTAAATTTTTGCAAGAATAAAAATTCACAATATCAAAATATTTGTGTCACATTAAAAGCACTCAGAATAGTTAAATTTTAAATGAATAACAGTTTCAACTGTGATCGTTATAGCATAATTATAGCTCTATTAATTACTCTCATCATTATAATGTAATTTAAGGTACATAAAGACTATTGATTTAATTGGTTTTATAGCTCTTCAATATACAAAAATATATTTTTAAATACTTTGTCAGAGATGTAATAATCGCGATAAATATTCTCTATCAAGTTATGGGTTAACACATGATCGTGAGAAAGATATAAAATATAGATCAATTTAAAAATGGGCAGATAGACAAAGATCTGGAATATTTAAATCGAAGGAGTGATAAATATAAAGAGATATATATACATCAGGTGAAAGCACAAGAGATTGACTGATCAAGATATATTGAACGGTAATCGATTTAAAAGATACAACAAAACCAGATCAAAATATAGAGAGATTAACATTAAATATTAAGTTTAATCAAGAAACAGATGAAGAAATAGAATAAAAGTTAAGTTCATCAAGAGGAGAACCAAAATATAGATCAACATTTTTATCGAGAGTTAAGCAAAAACATTGATCAGGTGAAAATTTGAAAAGATCCCTTAAAGATAAATAAGAGATCGAAAATCCGAGAAGATATATAATGAGTTAGATCGATGAATGCACCAAAAGATATATCCTAAAGTAGATCACGAGATAGAACAAATAAGAGATGAAGAAAATATAAAACGAACGTTTGGATTTTAGGTCATGAAAATATTGATCAATCGAAGTATCAAAAGAAAGACCACGAGAAAGAGACAAGCCAAACCGAGATATAGATAGAAATAGCTATTTAGTGAAAAATAGATCAGGAATCTAATTGAAATAAGTTATAAATCACTAATATTAATTTAGTGATTTTAAAAACCGACATTTGCATTTTCAAGTTTTACGAAAAATAGGGGTTTTAAAAACCGTTTTCGAGTACGGCTTTATATCAAATAACCGGTTAACCGGTTGTTGTTGGATTATTATAAATTTATAGAAACAAAAAATTATATGCAGATTATTTTAGTGAAAAGCTTAAAAAGTTCTTCTATTAAAAATCTGGTTAACCGACTGAAAAAACCCTGGCACGTCAAATAATTCGAAAATACACAAATTAATTTATATTGTTGAATCACCTTAAAGTATGCAATACTTTTTGTATTTTTTTAACACCTCAACTTATATGCTAAATATATGAAGGTAAAATAATGCCATATTGATAGCTCTCATGATATTAAAATGCCATCAATAAAGCCTAAATTTATTTATTAAAAACATGATTCAAACATAACGACTTTATTTTTTAATTAATTTTTCTTATTAAAAGAAATATGTTTTTTTTCTATTTGTTTAAATGTACAAACAGAAAAACAACTATTTGTCTAAGTGTATTTAACTTGTATAACGCGTCCTTGAGTTCATTTCAGTTGTTGAAAAGTTACTTGTGAAAATATAATTTTAAATAGAATTTATTTTTGTTTCTGTTCTTTGTAGTTTCTTTTTCTATTTATCAAAAAAAAATTCTATGATTTTTCTGTGTTCAAGTGTCGTGTAATTTTTAAGTTTATTTTTCCTTTCATCTTTTTATACCCTCCAACACTACAAGTGGTAAAGAGGGTGGGTATATTAACTTTGTCATTCCGTGTGTAACGCTAAAAAGAAATCATCTCAGTCCCCATAATATTTTTGCATTAAATCAAAATCTGAGTCGATTTAGCTTGTCCGTCTGTGTGTTGTTGTCACGCTCACATCCACAAAAATTGACAGGCCCCAATGCAATTTGGCCTGAGTTTTTGGTTATAATCCTGATAAGTTACTTGTTTAAAATCAGCAAAATTGATTTAGTTAATCAAAAGAAATAGATCGATATCTGAGGCAAACCTCTTAGCTTTAGCGAAGATCGTGCGTAAAACTGTCAATTAGAAATCGACTAATTTTATGACTCAATTACAGTTCCGTGTTATATTTAAGAAAAACTTTTATACGTCTATGAGTGTATGAGTGAGTATGTATGAAACATAAGGTATTTACTAACACACATTTGTTGTGCAGGGTATTAAAGATTCGACTTAGCCGAATATAACATTTTTAGTTGGTTTTATTTCAGCTTTTTTTTGTCTTCAAACTGCATTTAGTGAGGAGACACTTGAAAAAAATCTGTTTAGAAGGTGTTTTAGATTTTTTGTTGGTTCACAGTTAACTAATGTGAAGTGTTTTGTTGTTGTTTGAAGGTGTTGTTGGTTATGTTTAAAGTAGTTGAGTTGTTTTTATATACATTTTTGTGATAATTAATTCTTAAAGTGCTACACTCAAGGTAATTTGGAGTGAGAGAGAGAGAGAGAGAGAGAGAGAGTGTGAGAGAGGGAGTGAGAGAATGACAAAAAATTGTTATTATTTTAAAAAGAGGTTTTTAGAATTTGGAACAAAATCTAGATACCATGGAGTAAAGTAAGTTGGAATATATTTAAGCTTTAAAATATTAAAAGCTAAGATAAGAGTATAGATCGAGATCGTTTTGAAGATATGAAAGAAAACGTATATCGACTAAAAGATGGTTTAAGAGATAGACCAGGATATATATAGAAGATACGTAAAGATTTACGGAATAAATATACATCAAGAAATATATTAAATAATTGACTTAATCGAATCGAAGAATATATCAGGAGGAAGATAAATATTAAAATAAAGATATATAAAAAAGACCTTGAAATAAATCTTAAAAGATTTAATCTATCAAAGATGTAACTAAAACGTTGTCCAAGGGATTAAGATTAAAAAGATTAAACTATGGATCAAGAGATGTATTAAAAAATAAATCAATAACATATATATCGATATGACTAAGTAATGTTCGATATACATTAAAAGGTACGACATAAGCTGCATCATAAGGTATATCAAAAGATAGCTCAATAACTAAACTAAAACATTATTCAGTAATAGGAATAAGAAAGATATATATCATAATATATATTCAGATATGGATTACGAAATATATCTATATGTTAAATGATACATCGAACCGTACATTAAGAGATACATAACAATCAAATCAAGATATTTATCAGGAAATAGATCGAATGATATATCAGAAAAAAGCTACTATGCTGATCGACAATTTGAAAAAAAGTATATTAAAAATTTGTATCAAAAGATGCCTCAAGACGAACTATAAAGTGTTTAAAAATGAATCAAATGGTATATAAAGAGTGGAAGATTAGGAAATAGATCGAATATATATAAAATGGTAGACTAAAAACAAATATCAATAAATAGATGAAAAGGTATTTTACACTTTAATTTAAATAATTAAAGATAAAAGCAAACGGTACATCAAAGGATAAGTCAAAGTCATGAGATAATGTAATGATAATAGAGGTATATCAAAATGATGGTTAAAAAAGATCAAAGCGCACATCATGAGATGTGTCAAATCATTTATCTGGGGACAGATGAAAAGATACATCTTTCTATTGATCGCAAAATATATCAAAAGTTTTAAAAAGGAAAATGGGTAATAGCACATCAAATGATAAACTTAAATATTCCTCAGAAGAAGAACAAAGAACAAAGAAATTGGTTAGGAAATCGCGGGATATGTCATAAGTCAAAAGTTTTATCAAGATATATCAAATGATAGGTCATGCTGTGGATCAAGAAATAGAAAAATAGAGAAAAGAAAGATTCAGAAAGCGAAGATTTCACATTAAGTAATGAAAATATTATTTTTTCTAAAACTGTGGATCAGTTGGAAGTTAAGCTCAAATTTTTACTTAAAAAAAGTTAAAAATTAACTATTTCACGAGTTATTTTCATTATATAAACCAGAATTAAACATTTGGGTAACAATTGGAATGCAAATGTAGAAAAAAGCTCTAAAAAGTTTTAAAAGCCTTTCAATTATTAGCTTAAAACTAAAGCTAAACTACTATATGGACAATATATATAAAACGATTTTTGATCATATTCAGAGCTAAAAATAAAGACAATAAAACTCGTAAGTAGCTTACAAAGTCTTTTTAAAATAAAAAGCTTTTTTAATTATTTTATTTGCGTATATTTTTAGCAGAGAACTATAAGCAAATTAATAGCGCTAGATTTTAGATTCATAAGAAAGTAAAGTTTGTAAGCAAGAATAGAAACATTTAATGGAAGCTTTAAATAAAGCTTTAAAGCTTTTTTTTAATTTTGACTATTTTTGTTGTTTAATATTCAAACTGACTATAAATTAACGAATAAAGAAGAGAGAGATAAAGTTTATAATCAATATGAAATAACATTAAAGAAAGCTTTTAAGTTAAGTTTTTTTATAAAGCTTTAAGTGTTGTTATGGTTTGTGTCCTAGCTAAACTAATATTAATATTTAAATATTTTATTACCGTTATTTATAGTCAAATCTTGTATTTAAGCTGTAATATTCAAAATTAAATTAAGTTATTATTACAAAACAAATTTGGAATACAACTTCAAATTTTTTAAAAGCATCCTTTTAAAAGCTTTATTAAGTTCCGAGTTTTGACTGTGTTTACTATTTGTATTTAAGTGGAGTTAAAAAAAATTTAGAAGTTCAATAAAGAATAAAGCTTGATATAGCTTAAAAGACTGTAAATATTTAAAGCAAAATTTTAAAGCTTTGAAAAAAGCTTTTTCTCTAATACTTAATGTATTTTTATTTTCACTGTAGTTACAAAATGTAAAGATTAATTGTAAGATGAATAGAAAAAAACTCTCGTGATAGCTTAAAAAGTTTTTTCAGACAGCAGCTTTTAAAAGCTTTTTCTCTAAAATATAAAGAAAAGCTTTTATACTTATCTGTGCAGGGTTTGTGACTTGGGTTTTTTTATAACTTTATAATAAAATAAAATCCCTTTTATACTTCCTTAATTATTATTTTTCAACAAAAATTTTTTATTACAATTTAATTATGTTTCCATTGTTATTTTTGCTACATAATAAAGAGATTTTTTTTGCGGCTGAATTATTTATATATTTTTGCTAATTATTTATATGTTTGTAACACATAATATTATTATTTGCAAACAAAAAAATTATGTAATGCTGGAAAGAAAGAAAAATACTAATTTTTAGTTGAAAGAAAAAAAAAAACAAAAATCGCAACTAAAACAAATTACTTTATGCAATAAAATGTTAGAGAGAAAAAAAGAAAAAATCACATACTGAATAAGCGAAACAAGTTAGAATGTTACAGTCGGTCAAGACCGACTATCTAATACTCTACACTAAACTATCGGTTTATAGTTAGGAAAAATTAAAGAACGACCTTCGTATAATTTGCTTTTTTGATTTATGGTGACACTAACATGTATGTGAAATTTATAGGATTTAAAGTGAGTGTTTCTGTGAGGGGAGGAGGGGTTTATAAAAGAGCTAGAGGAAATTATGACCAGACCCTTGTATAATTTCGTTCATCTATTTTATGCTTATATTTTTATTATTTGATTTTAACTCTTCAAAGTGACATTTGGAAAAGAGCTTGCTTGGGACTTATAAGAAATAATGGACTGATCCTCTCATAATTTGCTGCCACATCGTTTCGGAATATCATAAAACTTATTTTTGCAAAATTTCATTGAAATTGCTGTATATTTAGCTTAAAACCTCATTCCGAGAGGTATCTGAAATATTGTACCGAGTGTAGCAATTTCAAGAGGCTTCGTCCTTGGGCCGAAATAATATGTAACAAATTTAAAAATTTAAAAATTACAATGTTTATATGGACAGCCAGCCGGACGGACAGACAGACGGACCAACGACATGGATAAACCGACTCAGAATCACATTTAAACGATTTACATAACACATTTACACATTTACACATTTTTTGTAAGTTACAAACATCAGCACAAATGCATAATACCTCCACAACCACCTTGATGTTGGTGTAGGGTATGAAAAAACAGAAAAATGGGGAAAAAAGTATAATAAATAATAAAAATTAATTTTGTTGGCAAGAAAAAAAATTAAAAAAAATAAAATTATGTGAATGAGTAAATTTTGATTTCTTTCATAAATTCATGCCTCCAAAAAAACTCAGTTTTTTTTAAAGTCAGTTGTAAGTAATTTGAGCTCACATAATTATTAAGCACGATATGACTACAGAAAAAAGAAACAAACAAAACAAAATTATAGTAAAAATCACGAAAAAAAGACTATAATATTGAAAAGAAAATATCATGTTGTTTCGATGTTTG
>PYHX02000158.1:20309093-20344938 GCA_004302925.2 Cochliomyia hominivorax
GTTCGGTTTTAAGTTCTCTTCTAGTTTTCATTCTAGTTCTGTTTTGTTCTGTTCTAATTCTCTTCTGTTCTTTAGTTTTGTTTAGTTTCTCTTTTAGTTTTGTTCTAGTTCTCTTCTAGTTCTGTTTTAGTTCTGCTTTTAGTTCTCTTCTAGTTTTGTTCTAGTAGTTCAGTGCTAATTCTACTCTAGTTCTGTGCTCGTTCTGTTCTAGTTCTGTTCCAATTCTCTTCTAGTTCTGTTCTAGTTCTTTATTCTGTTTTAGTTCTCTTTTAGTTCTCTTCTTGTTCTGTTCTAATTCTGTTCTAGTTCTGTTCTGTTCCCATATTAATTTTAGTTACTTCAATTCTAAATCATATTAAGATCACTAATCTCTTTTTATGATTTAAATCATATCAATTCTCTCTCATTAAAAAAATCATAAGTGGCAACACTCACATGAGCGTAAGTCAGCTGATTGATTTAGTTAACTTTCAATAAACTTCGTTTAATCTCTCATTCATAAATTATAACTTTAAATAAATAAATAAAAGAATTTACGTAAAATTATACTTGATGATAAACTTAACTGAACTGAAAGTGAAATGAAATAAATTAAAATAAAAAAAATAAAATATAAAAATAGAAACAACAAATAACTCAAAATAAATATTTATAACCAGAGAAAAATCTTATTTCATTCCATTTAAGTTTTATAATAAAAATTTAATTCTTCATTTTTTTCAGAAAATGATAAAGAAATATTTCTGCTTCATGTGAAGCATTTGAAGGCATAATTTTCTTTTAGAATAAAATAAATTTTCTCCACCTTCAGAAATAAAAATCCCATTAAAAATCACGTTCTTAATTTTCTAAAACAGAAAAATGTGACGTTTTTTAAACAAATTTGGTTAATTTTGAATTTAGAGTTTTATTTCTCCCTCTCAAGTTCATTATCTGAGAGCAAAAATAAGAATAATTATTAGAATTTTGAAGTTTTAGGAAATTTACCCAAAACCACCGCCCCCTCCCCAAAAAAGTGTGAAGAGAAGAAATTTTATCCAACAAATAATTTAACACCAAAAAACTGTATTGAATTCGAATACTAAAAGAGAGTTTATTTCCAATTATTTTTATTATAACAAAGAAATGCTCATAATTGTGGTTTATGTGTTTTTTTAAGATCTTTAAATAAGATCAATTGTGCAAATAGTTTTGCACTTTATTCTCTTTATTATTATTTTACTCTTTATACCCTACACCACTGTAGGTGGTTGGGGTATTATGCGTTTGTGCTGATGTTTGTAACATCAATCATTTTCTGAGTCAATTTAACGATGTCCATCCGTCTGTCTGTCCTGCTGGCTGGTTGCCCTTTTTAACGTTGTGAACTCTTTACAGGTCGCAATTTTTGAAATATCTCGATAAAATATTATTACATGTTACATGTTATTATTTTGGTCCTTGGACGAAGACTTTTGAAGTTGACCATGTTCGTTCCCATATTTCGGGTACCTCCCATACAAATGAGGTTTGTAGCTCTTAAAAGTCCTTAATGTAAAGTGATTTTAACGAAATTTGGCAAAAATAAGTGGTATGATACTCCTAAACGATGTGATAAATTATGCGAGGGTCGGTCCATTACTTCTCATAGGTCCCATACATGATCCATTTCAAATATCACTTTAAAAGACATTAATCTCGCATAACCTGTGTTATTACAATAAAAACGGGTCAAATTAAAAGCAAAAATTTATGTGCAAAATTATACGAGGGTGGTCTCTCCTCCCCATAAAAAATGCATTTTAAAACTCCTAAATTTCACATAAAATTTAGTTTCACCATAATATACTTCATGCTTAAGAATTCATCGAATAATAAATTTATACGAGGGTCGTTCATTAATTTTTCATAACTGCTATTTATAACCAACATTGTGGTGTAGGGTATTATAAAGTCGGGCTTGATCGGCAATAACATTTTTTTCTTGTTTTCTATTATTTTCATTATTATTTACATAAAAAGTCTGTCTGTCGGTTTGTTTATTTTTGAGATTGGAAAAACACTAACGATCGCATTTCACGTGCTTTTTAGATTTTTTGCATGAAGAGATACATTTCAATCGCATAATAATGTAAAAGTCAGCATAACTTATTAATGATGTTAAGGTCCATTTGTATCATGATAATTAACTGACTTGCGAATTTGGTGGGCTGGAAAAAAGTTGTGACATTTAAAAAGTTTTCCAAAACTGTTAAATTAAATTTTTTTAAGCTTAAATTAGCGAAATATTTGCCTAAATTAGGCAATAGATGGCGTTAATCAATTTGTGTTTCTGGGCGTAGTTCAGTTTCTATTTCGAATTCTAGTTCATGAACCAGTTTCCTGTTAAGTCTTTAATTAAGTTCCCAGTCAAGTTCATAATTCAGTTTCTAGTTAAACTTCAAGTTTAGTTTTCAAAGTTCAATTCTAAGTACAACAAAGCTTAACAGTTCTTAGTTAAGCTCTTTGTTTACTTTTTTTTATTTAAGCTCTTTCAGAGTTTCCAGACCAGATCCTAGTTCAGTTCCTTGTTCATTTTTCATTTCAGTTCCAAGTTCAGACACTAGTTTTAATCCAGTGCCTTCGTAACTCAGTTTTAGGTAGAGTTTCTAGTTTAGATTATATTTCAGATACTAATTTTAGATTCTAGTTCAGATTTTAATTCATATGTGAGTTCAGATTCCAGTTCAAATTCTAACTCAGGTTCTAGTTCTGATTATATTGCAGTTTCTATTCCTGATTCACATACTTGACCAGTTTCTAGTTTAAATTCTAGTTCATATTCTAGTCCAGATTCTAGTCCAGATTCAGATACTTGCTTAGTTAGACTCTAATCAAGATTTCAGCTCAGATTTAAGTTTAGATTCCACTTCAGATATCAGTTCAGATATCAGTTCAGATTTCAATTCAGATTCTAGTCCAGACTACAGTTCAGATTCCACTTCAGATATCAGTTCAGATTTTAATTCAGATTCCACTTCAGATATCAGTTCAGATTTAACTTCAGATTCTAATTCAGATTTAAGTTAAGATTTTAATTCAGATATCAGTTCAGATTTCAATTCAGATTCTAGTCCAGATCACAGTTCAGATTCCACTTCAGATATCAGTTCAGATTTTAATTCAGATTCTAGTCCAGATTACAGTTAAGATTCCACTTCAGATATCAGTTCAGATTTTAATTCAGATTCTAGTTCAGATTCCACTTCAGATATCAGTTCAGATTAAAGTTTAGATTTTAATTCAGATATCAGTTCAGATTTCAATTCAGATTCTAGTCCAGATTACAGTTCAGATTGCAGTTCGCATTCTAATCTAGTTCTGCTCTAATTCAATTCTACTTCAGTTTCTAGTTCAGACTCTAGTCAAGTCGGCAGTTCAGATTTCAGTTCAGATTCTAATTCAGATTCTAGCTCAAATTCCAGTTCAGATTCTAGTTCTATTCCAGTTTTGTTCTAATTTTTCTCTCGTTCTATTCTAGTTCTGTTTCAGTTCTCTTTCAGTTCTAGTTCAGCTCTAGTTCAGTTCTATTTACATTCTGTTCTATTCCAAATTCAGTTTCCAGTTACTAATAAAGTTTTCGTTCGGAAACATCTTTTACACCTCCCTAATAAACAGTAACCTAAGCACAGTACTTGGAACTTATCAGTAAGGCTACCGTAAATTAATATTACTATTTTCTAAGTATTCACTTTATTCACTTTTTATTTGCATTTTCTTCTTGTTTTTGTCTAAATAAAAAAACATTATACTTAAAATTTCGATAACATTTACGATTCATAAGATCTGATATGAATTTTGAAAGCAAAAAAAAAAAAAAAATGCTATAAACTCGTGAATGTCGCTCACGATGTCTCTATATATATAATAAACATGTAACAAGTATTTAGTTTGTTGTTATCAGTAATAATAGTTGTTTTTGCCTTTAAACACTTTTTAATGCAAACACCGATCAAGAAATCACAACTACTTGATTCGGTAGAATTATTTTGATTTCAAAACTTTTTGTAAATAATTTTGATAAAAATAAATGAAACCTCATACAATGAATGATGTATTATTTACTTTTGCTATAAAAAAATTTATTTATTTGTTAAAAAAGTGAAAAACGATTAAAATGTGTTTAAAACAACGTAAAGTCATTTTCATTTATGGTGTCTCGACATAACGAACGGTGAAATCTTTTATGGGCCTCTGATTTGATTTAAAATGAATGATAAGATTAGAACGGGAAATAACTGTTTGTTTCTTAAAATTATTATTTTTATTATTATTTTCTCTTTTCTTTTCTCTTTCTCTCTCTTTTTGTATTAAACGTTTTTGGTTTTTAGTTTTAAAATTTACGTAGATTTTAATTCATTTACGTCCATAAAATACTTCATGGAAAAATTTAATATCAAATTCTTGAATTCACTAATCATTTTTTAACCGCAATTTAATGTTTGATTATGATTAAAATGTGACATATTTTTTTTAGTTAATTTGAAAGGTGCATAAATTGACTGGGGCATTTGTGAATTATGTACAGTGAAATTTAGGTAAAACGGACTTGATAAAAAAGAAATAGAAGAGAAGTAGACAGAACTAATCAAAATTAGAAATGAACTAGAACGAAAGTAGAACAGAACAAAAACAAGACTAGAACAGAATTAGAAAAGAATCAGAACAAAACCAGAACAGAACTAGAATAGAACTAGAATGGAACAAGAACAGAACCAGAACAGAACCAGAACAGAACTAAAACAGAACCAGAACAGAACTAAAACAGAACCAGAACAAGAACAGAACCAGAACAGAAAAAGAACAGAATCAGAACAAAATCAGAACAGAGCTAGAACAAGAAGAGAACCAGAACAGAACCAGAACAGAATCAGAACCAGAACAGAACTAGAACAGAAGAAGAACAGAACAAGAACAGAACGAGAACAGAACTAAAACAGAACTAGAACAGAACCAGAAAAGAACAGAATCAGAATAGAACAAAACTAGAACAGAACCAGAAGAGAACCAGAGCAAAACTAGAACAGAATTAGAACAGAATCAGAACCAGAACAGAATAAGAACTAAAAGATAAAATGAACTACAAAAAAGTGCAAAGGGAAGTAAAGTAGGACTTGTACTGAACTAGGAATTTTAAAATGAACTTGGAAAGGAACTATGAAAATTACAAAGAATTTCACTCCGAATTGGACTAGAAAATGAGAAAGTAATTCAGTTATTTACTAGACTGCAAATTAATCTCTAATCCGAAGTGGGTCTTGAACTATAACTCTGTTATATTAATTCTAATGCTCAAATAGCAATTGAACGAACGAATTCACACTTATGCGTTTATGTAAATTTACACAAATAGTTTTGTAATTAACAGTGTAATTTAACATTACACTGTTAATTACATAAGTGTGATGTTAACATAGCGTAACATAAATATCGACCTTTACCGATACCAATATTGGTTCATTTATAATTTTTCCGTTTTAGCCAAAATCCATTAATAAAAATTCCATTGAATGTTTTTTTTTTCAGAGTTTTTTTCTGCGCAAAATTCACGTGTTTGTTAAAATATTTTCCATCTTTTTTGGTTTTTTTGGTGTAATTTTAGGCTATTTTACGATATGATTATTTATATTTTATTATTTCGCAATTAAATAATAAAATTAGTAAGTTCTTTTCTTTCTTTCAAATTGATTTTTAATCGTCAATTATCACCACTATTCGAATTAAAATAAAATCCCTTTATTTCGACTATTTAATTATCAGCCATTTGAAGAAAAAAGCTATTTTTAATATATATTTTTTTATTATTAAATATTTATTTTATAAATTAAATATATTTGCGAATGAGGTGGAATATGATCTCTTGTTCTCTGTCTCTCTTGCTCTCGTTCTTGCTCTAACTGTAAGGGTTTTGATCAGTGTTGACAATTTGGAGATTTTTCTGTCATATCAGATGATTTTGAAGTTGTCCATTGCGGGGAAAAATTTAGTTTAAGAGATTTAATTCTAGTGATTTGTGAAGCTCTTAACGCGATACAAATTTTGTGCAAATAATACAACATTCTTGTCTTCAACATGTTGCAGTTTGGGACAGAAATAGTTCTGTTACTTTGGATTGGGTGGTTGGATCTTTCCGATTGAAGAGGAGTGCATTCCTCCAATCCATTAAAAGCATAATTACTCTAGTTATGGAATTTAGTGTTTATTTTGGATGCTAAAACCCGCTCAATTGATTGATAATCGTTAGAGAAAAATTGACAACACTGGCGTTGATCCTAAATATTTTATTAGAGAGATAAGAGAAACACGATCTTTAAATTGATCTACAAAATGAAATAAAATAAAATAAATTTTTAACGAGGTGATACGAGATATGATTATGAAGGTGTCGGTTTTTGGAATCTTGTAGATATAGAATTTAACAGTTATTAACACATCTTAAATTTAATTGTTAATATTAAAAACACTATTTTTCTTCTTTTTTGATATAAAACCATGAGTGTATGAGTGTTATAACTGTAAGTGTAAATATTTAATATCTTTGTAAATGTATTAGTGTTAATAATAATAATAATTCATATCAAACATAATTTTCTTGTTGAATGAAGTTGAGGGAAAAACAGAAATAATAAAAACAATTTGAAATAAAGATACAGAATATCTCTGAAAGAAAAAGTTATAAAGCTTTTTGAGTTGAAAATTGTGAAACCAGTTTCAGTTGGTTATTGCGTCAGGTCAGTTGGTTTTCCGTAAAACTGCCAACAATTACGGTAATTTCGGTTTCGGAAAATATTCTTCATCTTCTCCATACTAAACGAGAAAAAAATGTACTTAATTTTATTTATCTCTTGAAAACGACTTAAATATGAAATTTTTTTAAATTGTTCGCGATCACTTTTCTCTCATTAACTCGTTAACTTTTGGTCATTTAAATAAGAAAAAAAAATATTCCTTTAACATCAAGTTCTTCTTCAATTCAAAGTTCAAGTTTAAAGTGAAACAAAAAAGAAAAAATTCCAGAAAAAAAAATTAATTTCGTGTTTGGGGTGCCAATAATTCGTTCCATTTATCAATTTATTTAAATAAACTAAATTGTTTTGTGTCAATTGTGCATTTTCAGTCTCTTCTCTGCTCTTTAACTCAAATTCATTCATTTGTTTGCTCACAATTTAATTAACGCCTTAATTGAGGATCTTGTAAAATTGTTGTGACATTTTTTTGTACGAAAACAAACAAACAAAAATTTTTTTCGACAAATTTATTGATCATAAATCATTCAAATATTGAGAGAATGAGTGTGTGGTGTGGTTTATTTGTGATTTGAAATTTATTTGTATTTAGAAACTGACAAAACTGTCAATCAATATAAACAATTAATTAATTGAATATTTTTTGAAATCAGAAAATTGAAATTTGAAATTGAAAAAGAAAAATTTATGATCAATTTTTATATAAAATAATTAAAATGATCAAAAGAGCAACAATTTGAAGTGATAAATTATGATAAATATTTGAATTAAAAAAAGTGAAGGTTTCAAAAACAAATCTGGAGTGAAATTTTAAAAGAAAAATATAATAAAAGTCCATTAGAGGAGAGTTAGAGCAGAATAAAGAGAGAATTGAAATAGAATAAAGAGAGAAGAACTAGAACCGAAGTAGAACTTAAACAGAACTAGAACGGAACTATAAATTAAACAGAACTAGAACAGAACTTAAACAGATCTAAAAAGAATTATAACAGAACTTAAACAGAACTAGAACTGATCTATAACAGAACAGAACTAGAAGAGAACTGAAACAGAACTAGAACAGAACTAGAACTGGTCTATAAAAGAACTAGAGCAGAACTAGAATTGAACTAAAACAGAACAGACTAGAAGAGAACTTAAACACAACTAGAACTGAACTAAAACAGAACAGAACTAGAAGAGAACTTAAATATAACTAGAACTGATCTATAAAAAAACTAGAGCAGAACTGGAATTAAAATTACAACTGATCTAGAATCTGGTCTTAAATCTGAACCGGAGTCTCAACTAGAATCTGAAGTTTTATATGAACTGGAATGTGAACTAAAAAAGAACTTGAACTAGAATTGAAACTAGAAACTGAATTGTAATCTGAACTAGAATTGGAAATAGAATCTGAAATGCAATTCTGGACCATAAACTGAACTGAAATCTGAACTAGTACATAAGCTTGAATCTAAACTGGAAAAGAATATGAATTGGAACTTAAACTAGAATCGAAAATAGAAGCTGAACTGTATAAGAATCTGTATAAGAAACTGAACTAAAAAAATAACTACAATTCTGAACTAGAAACTAAACTTTAATCTGAACTAGAATATAATTCAGTTGGAATTACTACTGGAACTAGAACTGGAATCGTAAATGGGAACTGGAGTCTGAACTAGAATCTAAACTGTAATTCTGAAGTGGAATTTGAATTAAAAATTTGAATTACAATCTAAATTACAATTCTGAAGAAGAAACTAAACTGGAATCTATATTAGAATATGATCTAGAGTCTGACATTGAATCTGAACTAGAATCTGAAAAGGAATTAAAATAGGAAACTGACTTGGGAAAAAACTTAATCACCTCTAAAGTATTATTGGAACGAGAACAGAACTAAGAACTAAACTGAATTAGAAACTGAACTAATAATTAAGTTATTAACTAAACTGGAGACAAAACCAAGAAGTGAACTAAAAATGGAACTAAGAATGTTGCTATTAAATGAAGATAAAATAATCAGGAACTGTACTATGAACTGAACAAAGAACTGGGCTTGAATCGAAATGAACTAGAAATCGAATTATGAATTGAGTTAAGAATTGAATTAAGGACTGAACTATAATTTGAACTTAGTCCTTAAAAACTAAAACTGAAAAGGGAACTTTTACCGAACTGAGCACTGAATTGGGAACTGAATTCGGAATTAAACTAAGGAGCCAACGAAGGAACAGAATCAAGAATTTAAATAGGAATTAAAGTAGAAATAAACTAGAACTACAGGATAACTAAAAACTAAATTTTAAACGAATTCGAAAATAAATTGAGCTGAGAAAGAACTGGACAATTAGATTTTGATCTGAGAAGAAAATTATGAAAATTATGAAATGTTATGTGAGCTATGAAAAGAACTAGAGAATCAATTAAGAAATGAACTAGAAAATTTTTAAACTCTGAAATGAACTGGGAGGGAAACTAGAAAATGAACTATGAAATGAAATCGAACGAGACGATCTCTGGAACTGGCTGGAACTGAGCCAGGAACTGATGATTAGATTAAATTAAACTTGAAACAAGTTAAAGTTGTGGTCGGTCAAGCCCGACTATTTAGTACCCTAAATCACATTGGTTAATAATGGTAGCTATTCAAAATTAATGATCGACCCTCGTATAAATATATTTTCTAATTTGTACTTCAGAGTGCAGTATATTATGGTACTAATATATATGTATGATTAGGTTACATGGACAGCCCGCCAGCCAGACGGACAGATGGATGGATGGACATCGTTAAATCGACTCAGAAAGTGATTCTGAGTCGAACGGTATATTTTAAAGTCGTGGTAGCAATACTTTTTCTGTGTGTTACAAACTTAAGCACAAATGCATTATACCCCAAGCACCTATGGTGGTGTAGGGTATAATGAAACTGAAACTGAATTGGGCCAAGAATTATTGTCGAAATATAAAAATCTCTCATTCTATTTTAAACCAAAAAACTTTTATGATTCCGAATTTTTTTCTAATAATTTTTTCCCCTCTTTTTTGCAGAATTCAAAAACAACGTACTTAATTTACAAAACCAACAACAACTACAACAACAACAAAAACTTATACGAATAAAAAAATAATTTAGAAGAAAATTAATGTAGAAAATTAAATTAAACAAAAAAAGAAAAAACATTACAAATGTTTGCGTGATAAAACATTCTAAAACTTTAAGGAATTCCTTCCCAAATTAAAAAAACAACAAACAAACAAACAACAAACCTCCTCTCTCCACACTCCTCCTTTAAAGGAAAAAAAATCCAACTTTCGAGTTGAGTTTTTTTTTCTCAAGAAAAACTTTAAACTAAAAACAACAACAAAAATATAAGAGAGAAAAAAAAAACAAATTATTCGAAGAGAGAGAAAAAATGTTTTACGACCTTTTGACTAGAAATTCCAATGAATATTTCTGTCAAGGTCCGGTAGGACGTAAAAAAGGTGAAAGAGCTAAAGACGATCATGATGATGGTGTGAATGAAGAAGAAAAACGAGAATTTATAAAATTCTTTGCGAACAACCAAAAAAGCAACTTTGGGCCTCAAGATAGTGCAGCAGCAGCAACAACAACAACAAATCAAAAGCAAAAACTAGAAAGAGCTGCTAATAAAATGGCTGCAAATAAAAAACAACAAACAATAATGATGGCAGCACAAGATGAGCGTGAGGAGTCAAATGATAAGAAGACGCCATCTTTAGAGCAAGAAATGAATTTGGCTCGAAGGGCTTGTTGGTGCAATAATAATTTAAATGACTTAAAGGGTCAACAACAACAACAACAAAAACAATTAAAACAACAATGCTGTGACAATTGCTTTAAACGTCTAAATGAGGACAACAAAAATAATAATGATAACAATGATAATGATGATAATGATGATGATGTGAATAAGAATGTTAATAAAGATGATGAAGAAAAGGAAATTTGTAATGATGATGATGATGATGATGAAGAAGGTGTAGATAATGAAACAACGGTTTTGAATGGTGCTAAAAACTTTAGTAAAAATATTAAACTTAATTATAAAACTACAACAACTACTAACTATAATAAATCTAATTATAATATTAATTCTAATTCTAATAATAATGATAATAATATAACTAGTAATACAACAATTACAACTACAACAACTACAAATAGTTTAAGTAAAAGAAAAATTCTTTTAAATAAGCACAAAACGGAAGAAAATAGTGTAAAATTTTCATCCTCTCCCTCCTCTAAAATATCCAAAGATGCTGCTAATAATTCCAACAACATAAATAAGAACATCAACAACAATAATTCCCTTAATCCTGTAAATAATTCCTCCAATTTAATGGCCCATTTGCGTGTTCTTCTCTTACAAATGTGGTTCGCATTTGTAGAATTTTGTGATAAAAATACGATAAAAAAGAATGATCCACGTTTTGCTTCCCATCGTTCATGTGATCAAACTAACAGATCTACAAACAATAACAGTAATTCAATGGAAAATCCAACAACGTCCAAAGCGAAAAAGCCTTTTCAAATGAAATTATTGACAAATAAGAAATTGATTTTCTTATTTATCGTCTGTGTTTTCTTTTCGTGTGTCAATCGTATTGAAGCCCGTCCAAATTTGGAAAGTTCTAATAATGCTATTGGTGGTGATCGTATTATAGCTGATCCTTCACCAGCTGGTTCAACTTTGAAGGCAATGGATAATAGTGTTTCCGGTAAAAGTAATGTGAGTAGAAAGATTTTTTTCTTCATTATTTTTTTAAATTTAGATTAAACAAACTGAACTATAATGTTGTAGACTGTAGTTTAATTAAGACTCTAAATTATAGTCTAGTGAAATATCTAAATTAAGGACCAGTAGTTTACAGTCTAAATTATGTAAGAAAGATTAAATAATCTGAATTAGAATCTAAACTAAAATCCCAACTAAAATTTGAATTTAAATCTGATTCAAAATTTGATCAAGAAACCGAATCTGATTTAGAATCTGTACAAGAATGTGAACGGTAAATTGAACTAGAATCTGAACTGTAATTTGAAATGGAATCTGAACTAAAATCTAAATTAGAATCTAAACTCTAGTCGGAAATAGAATCTGAATCAGAATTTGAATTAGAAGTGAACTAGAACTGTACTAGAACTCAACTAGAACTGAACTAGAATTTAATCTGGAACTGATGTAGAACTGTATTATTTGAACAGAATCCGAACTGGAATCTGAATTAGAATCCGAACTACAATCTGAACCACAAACTGAAAAAAAGCAAAATTAAAACGAAACAAGAAGAGAACTAAAACAGAACTAGAACACAACAAGAGAGAATTAAAACACAGCTAAAATGGAACCAAATTGGAACTATAAAATAATTAAAACAGAACTAGAACTGAACTAGAACAGAACTAGAAAAGAACTTGAGTAGAATTTAAACAGCACTAGAACATAATTCAAACAGAACTACCAGCTGAATTAGAGCCTTAAAATTATAGCACAGTTTAAAGCTTTTAACTATATTATAGTTGACTCTTAACTATAGTATAGTTGAGACTCTTAACTCTGGTACAGTTTACACTCTAAACTGTTGTATTGAGTTCGCTACAATTTGACTCTAAAACTGAGTTAAGTCGAAGCTGTAAACTGTAATTTCGGTGAGCTTTTTAGGATGTTATAAGGAAATAGGGATCTATAATTAAAATCTAAATCTACTTGTTTAACTTCTCAAATCTAAAAGCAGTTTTTTTTTTGATTATTTTTTGCTTTTGCAGTTCTGTTTTTATCAACCGTTTCAAAAATCTGCTAATTTCATTCAATTTATTCCCCAACAATTGGAATGTTTAAAAGATTTTAATGAAGTCCATGAATTATGGTGGCATAACCTATTGGGTATACTATGAACATGTTAAATTTTAGTTCAAATAAAGTTTTTTTTTTTTTTTTTTTTTTGAAAATTTGTAAAATTTATTTAAAGTTTTTGAAAATCTTTTCTTAATCAAATTAACGTGTTTCGATCAGTTACAAATAGTTATCACCTGTTTTCGAAATGTCTTTTTCTCACAATCAGTCACCTAAAAAAAATATTCGTCATGTTGAGGCGTAACATTTTTTCAAAGACTTGTTTTTGTTAAAATGAAGAAAAATCCCCTTTGAAATCTAGATTTGCTTGAATGATATTAAACAGAGATTTAATTATTAAGAAAAATAAATATTAATTCCTAAAAAAATCAATGAAACCGGTTTATGTATCTATTCGAATAAAAAATTTTTTAAGAAAATAAATTTTCAAAATAAATACTTTTTAAGGCATAAAAAACTTCAATTATAGGAATTTTTGAAATTTTTAGAAATAATTTGCATCACAAATTTGTGTGAAAAACTAAATTCTATAGAATAAAATTAAAATAAAAACTATAAATTTTAAAATAAAATAAAAACTGTTATTTAATAAAGTTTTATTTAAATTTTATTTAAATAATAAATTTATTATTTAACAAAATCACGATGTATTTTAATTATTTAAATAACAGTTTTCTATTTAAAAAAAAAAAGTAATTTATTTAGATGATTTTACGATTTTGCCATATTTTGCTATTTTATACCCTCCACCACCACAACTGCTGAAGAGGGTATATTAACTTTGTCATGCCGTGTGTAACGCCAAAAAGAAATCATCTCAGATTGAGTATTCATAAAAATCGCTTTTCGAGTTATTCGAAAAATGTACTTTTCAAATCAAAACCATATTCGATAACGGTTTTATGTAAAAAAACCCGGTTAACCGGTTTCTCATTTAATTATTATTTTTTGGATATGATGATGTCTAAAACAGACGGACATCATCACATTCGAAACGAGATTCAAAATCGACTCAGAATATGATGTCTAAGAATGCAGTGCAGTATTTTGCTCATGTTACACACGGAATGAAAAATTTTAAATATTCTCATTCATGGCGGAATTCACAAAAATGCAGCTAAATATGACTTTAATAAAAACCGGTTAAACGACTGAAAAAAACAGCATGTCGAATAATTTGACAAGAAATTATTCAAATTTCTGAAATGTAAAAAACCGGTTAACCGGTTTCCGGTTTAGGTTTTTGAATACACTAAACTCAGATTTCATAATGTATTTATACATTCTTGCGTCAAATCAAAATCTGACTAGATTTAGCTATGACCGTCTGTCTTGCTGACTGTTTGTAATTCTGTCTATCTGTCTGTCTAATGTTGGCACACTCACATCCACAATATTTGATAGAGCTCAATAATCCTGAGAAGTTTCCTATTTAAAACCAGAAAAAATCGGTTCACGATATCTCAAAAGGCGACCTCAAAGTTCAAGTAAAAAACTTTATTCAAATTGTCAATTACAGATTAACAAATTAGAACGATTTCCAAAATATTATTTCATTTGTACTTCATTGTTATTCCAAAAATTATCAAAATCGGTTCAGTAGCAAAGAAAGTTATAGCTAATTTTATGACTCATTCAGTGTTGCCGTTTTATATTTAAAAAAATCTTCTATATATTGTATACGTCTGCGAGCGTATGTGTGAGTGTGTATGTACTCAACATAATGTACTTACTTCACACACATTTGTGTTGAAGGGTATTGAAGATTCGGCATAGCCGTATGTCGCATTCTTACTTTCAAGTTTATTAACGGTCGTTAAGTACTGTTTTTTTTTTCTTTTGTACTTTAGATTGAATTCCGTCCCTCTTCAAATGTTTTAATTAAACGATTTTCCAATAAATATTTTTTCCCAGAATTGTGGAAAATATCAAGAGTTTAATAAATAATTATTTAATATCAATTTAATTGATATCTTTTGCTATGAAAAGGCGCTAAAATAGTTTTTAATTTGTTACTAAAGTACTTTGTCTTGAAATATTATTAGAAATTCTAAAACAAAAACTATTTTTAGAAATGCAACAACAAATAAAAATATCATTCAGTTTATAGTTTACATTAGACTGCTGTTCCACACAAGACTATAATAAAAAAAGAACACTAAAACTAATAAAGTAAACTATACTGTAAGTTAAAGACTAAACTAATTAGAAGTTTGGAAACAATACTAAACTGAAATTCAAATTTTAAACCATCCTCTAGAGACTAAACTAAACTATAATCTGTAGATCAAGGTTTAATGACTAAATTAAAGTTTAGAGACGAAACTATCGTTTAGAAACTAAACTATATTTTAAAGACTGAACTATAGTTTAGAGACTGAACTAAAGACTGAAATAAACTGTACTATAGTTTGGTGATTGAAAATGACTAAAGCTTAAGGACTGAACTATGCTATAGTTAAGAGAGTAGCACAAACTACAGTTTAGAAATTAAACATTACAATAGTCTAGTCTTTGAACTAGAATTGGACAAGACCAAAACAAAAACTGAACAACGAACTGTTCTAGAAACTGAATTGGAATTCAATTATGAACTGAACTGGGAACAGATATAAGACTCTAACTGAACTCGAACTGAACTAGAATTGAATTTTAGAACTGAACTGTAATACTGAAGTGTGGAACTGAACTGTATAACTGAACTGTAGAACTGAATTGTAGAACTGAACTGTAGAACTGAACTGTAGAACTGAACTGTAGAACTGAACTGTAAAACTGAACTGTAGAACTGAACTGAGAATTGAATTTTAGAACTGAACTATAGAACTGAACTGTAGAACTAAATTACAAAATTTAACTATAGAACTGCAATAGAACTGAACTAGAACTAAATTTTAGAACTGAATTATAGAAATTAACTTTAGAACTGAACTATAGAAATGAACTTGAACTGAACTAGAACCGAATTAGAACTAAACGAGAATTGAAAGAGAACTGAACTAGAACCCAACTAGAATCGAATTAGAACTGAACTAGAACTGTAATAGAACTGCAATAGAACTGAACTAGAACAAAATTTTAGAACTGAATTATAGAAATTAACTTTAGAACTGAACTATAGAACTGAACTAAAACTGTTCTAGAACTGAACTAGAACTGAACTTGAACTGAACTAGAACTGAACTAGAACTAAAGTAGAACTGAACTAGAACCCAACTAGAACTGAACTAGAACTAAACGAGAACTGAAAGAGAACTAAAGTAGAACTGAACTAGAACCCAACTAGAATCGAATTTGAACTGAACTTGAACTGAACTTGAATTGAACTTGAACTGAACTTGAACTGAACTAAAACTAAAAGACAACTAAACAAGAACTAAATTAGAACTGAACTAGAACCGAACTAGAACTGAACTAGCACCGCATTAGAACTAAACTAGAACCGAATTAGAACTGTACTAGAACCGAATTAGAACTAAACAAGAACTGAACTAGAACTAAACAAGAACTAAATTAGAACTGAACTAGAACTGAATTAGAACTGTACTAGAACCGAACTAGAACTGAGCTACAACCGCATTAGAACTGAACTAGAACCAAATTAGAACTGTACTAGAACCGAATTAGAACTAAACAAGAACTAAATTAGAACTAAACTAGGACCGAATTAGAACTAGAAATGATGTGGTAATTGAATTTGAAACTTTTTGCTTACTTTTAGCTTTATTAGTCTGTAATTTTTATATTCCATATTTTTTATTTTTTTGCTTTAAATTTCTTTAATAACTCCTTCCCCTAATACGTTTTAACCACCCTAATAAATTTTAATGTCAAGGTCTTTATTTTAGTTGTTTTATTTTAGTTGTTTTAATATCTTTAAGTCGTTTTCTCTTCAAGTATTTAATTTTTTATCTAAAATGAGATAAATTTTTATTGATAACACGTGATAGCAAATGTTACAAAGTTTTTTCTTTTATTAACATTTTATTTGCTCAATTAATTATTTATACTTTATTTGTTTATGTAAACTTGATATAAATAAATTATTTACTTTTTGTTTTGTTCGTATCATATTCATTATCATTATTATATAATAATAATGATGATGATAATGATGATGATAATGATAATATCAATAAATAAATAAATAAATAAATAAATAAATAAATAAATAATAAATTATTAGTTTTTATATTTTTTATTATTTTTCGAAATAAAGTTTTATTGTTGTTCTCATTGTTGTTGGTGGATAAATAATTAATTTCCGAGAAAATATAAATTAAGAATTTTATTACAGTTTTTATGTTATAAAATCTAATAAAATAAGAGTTCTTTTTTGGTGAATTCTCTTTTTATGTTTTTATTTATTTATTCAATTTTATGATGATTTAAATATTTTTCTTATCAAAAATATTTTTAATAAAATTATTTATTTTTTTAATATATAAAAACTTAAATTTGTGTTTATTTTGTAAATCAGTTATTATTCTTTATTATTTTTCTTATTTGTTAACAGAGTCTATATTTATTTAAGTCAAGAACAAACTAAATAAACAATATATTTTTTTATAGTCTCTATTAAAACTGTATTTTTAAATCTTGCTAATTTTAGCATTTCACAATTTGAGCTCCTTTTTCTCTTCAATCTCCTCAAGTTTCATAAATAATTTAAATGATACAGATTTTATAATTTATTATACTTTTGTGGTGTTTAAAATTAATGTTAAAACATCTATTAAATGTCTAAAAAAAAACACTTAATTCAGAGTGAAAAAAGAAGAAAAATCTTTTGTAATTTTATAGCATTTTTTTCATATTTTATACATCAACACTTCTTTAGAAGAAACAAATGGAAAAGAATAAGAAAAAATTTGTAAAAGATTTAAATAAAAAAATATATATAAATTCCTAAGTGTAACATTAAGTATTTTAAATGATAATGAAAGAAACATTAGAGACTGTATTAACGGCCTAAGACTTTTAAGAAGATTTTTTTGGACAGTTTAAATCGGAGTATGCACAAGTGTTCAGTAGAGTACTTGTTCAGTTCTAGTTCAGTTCTAATTTAGTTCTAGTTCAGTGCAAGTTTAGTTCAATTTTAGTTCAATTTCAGTTCTAGTTCAGTTCTAGTTCAATTTCAAGTTCATTTCAAGTTCAGTTCAAGTTTAGTTCAAGTTGAGTTCAAGTGCAGTTCAAGTTCAGTTTAATTCAGTTCAAGTTCTTTTCTGGATCAGTTCAAGTCAAGTTCTTGTTCAGTTCTGGTTCAGTTCAAGATCAGTTCAAGTTCAGTTCAAGTTCAGTTCAAGTTCAGTTCAAGTTCAATTCAAGTTCATTTCAAGTTCAGTTTAAGTTAAGTTCAATTTAAGCTCAAGTTCATTTTCAGTTCAGTTCAAGTTTAGTTCAAGTTCAGTTCAAGTTCAGTTCAAATTCAATTTAATTCAGTTCAAGTTCTAGTTCTTTTCTGGATCAGTTCAAGTCAAGTTCTTGTTCAGTTCTAGTTTAGTTCTACTTCAGTTCCAGTTCAGTTCTTGTTCAGTTCTTGTTCAATTCTAGTTCAGTTCAAGTTCAGTTCAAATTCAAGTTGAGTTCAAGTGCAGTTCAAGTTCAGTTTAATTCAGTTCAAGTTCTTTTCCGGATCAGTTCAAGTCAAGTTCTTGTTCATTTCTAGTTTAGTTCTACTTCAGTTCCAGTCCAGTTCTTGTTCAGTTCTACTTCAGTTCCAGTTCAATTCTTGTTCAGTTCTAGTTCAAGTTCAGTTCAAGTTCAGTTTGAGTTCAATTCAAGTTCAGTTCAAGTTCAGTTCAAGTTCAGTTTAAGTTCAGTTTAAGTTTAATTTAAGTTTAGTTTTCAGATTCTTAGTTTCAATCTTTCGATTCAATAATTTTCTTGTTTTGCTGTAAAATCTCTCAAAGCTCGTTAAACGAGTCTTGGGTGTTTAATGCTAAACTTGCATAATTTGATACATTTCCATTCATTATTTGTTTAGTCTACGCTTGGTAACTCAAAATATGGAAAATGGAATTAAATACTGAAATAAATACAAAAAAATTAATATTAAAATTGTTTGAAAGTGATTTTTTAAAAACGACTGAATTCTCGAGAAATCTATAAATATGATTTTTATTAAAAATTATAAATCAAAGAACCAATAAACTGCTAAAGGTCTCGAAAAGCTTTCTATCATTCTTTCCAGCATTACAGCTCAACTACCTCGTAATCTATAGAGTAAACTAATATTGAAGTTATTACCTTTTTAACTTAATTATGTTCTAATTATAGTGCAAATCTCTTTATTTTTATTATTATTTTTTTAATTGTCGTTAATATTTCAATTATTTTAATTTAAGTTATTTTTGTGAAAAATTACTTTAACCACAATTTAAAATTTTTTTATTTAGAGTTTAATAACCTTTTTTATATACAAATAAAGCATTTTATTCGTTAACCACATAGAAAATGTCTATAATTAAAATAAATTTTATTATCACGTATTAAAGTGTAAACGTATATGATTACGTTTTTATTCCTAAAATAACAAAATATGAGAAAAAAATTAAAACTCAACTGAAAATTAAACAAAAAAAGTTTCGTATTACAAATAATACGCGGGTTGTCCGGTGAAGGCTTTAAGGCTTTAAAACAAGTATCTTGTTAGTCATTTTACCAAAAAGTGATCATAATTATGTTTGTTATTTAATTTTTATTTTTTGAAAGGATAATTAAGGAAGTAAACTTTATAAAATATGACACCATTTGATTATTTTGGAAGAAAATTGTCGATAAGTCACATATTTAGAGAAAATTTTCGATAAATCTCACATTTAGAGAAGATTTTCGATAAATCTCACATTTAGAGAAAATTTTCGATAAATCTCACATTTAGAGGAAATTTTCGATAAATCTCACATTTAGATAAAATTTTCGATAAATCTCACATTTAGATAAAATTTTCGATAAATCTCACATTTAGAGAAAATTTTCGATAAATCTCACATTTAGAGGAAATTTTCGATAAATCTCACATTTAGAGAAAATTTTCGATAAATCTCACATTTAGAGAAAATTCTCGATAAATCTCACATTTAGAGAAAATTCTCGATAAATCTCACATTTAGCGAAAATTCTCGATAAATCTCACATTTAGAGAAAATTTTCGATAAATCTCACATTTAGAGAAAATTTTCGATAAATCTCACATTTAGAGAAAATTCTCGATAAATCTCACATTTAGCGAAAATTCTCGATAAATCTCACATTTAGAGAAAATTTTCGATAAATCTCACATTTAGAGAAAATTTTCGATAAATCTCACATTTAGAGAAAATTTTCGATAAATCTCACATTTAGAGAAAATTTTCGATAAATCTCACATTTAGAGAAAATTTTCGATAAATCTCACATTTAGAGAAAATTTTCGATAAATCTCACATTTAGAGAAAATTTTCGATAAATCTCACATTTAGAGAAAATTCTCGATAAATCTCACATTTAGCGAAAATTCTCGATAAATCTCACATTTAGAGAAAATTTTCGATAAATCTCACATTTAGAGAAAATTTTCGATAAATCTCACATTTAGAGAAAATTTTCGATAAATCTCACATTTAGAGAAAATTTTCGATAAATCTCACATTTAGATAAAATTTTCGATGAATCTCACATTTAGAGAAAATTTTCGATGAATCTCACATTTAGAGAAAATTTTCGATGAATCTCACATTTAGAGAAGATTTTCGATAAATCTCACATTTAGAGAAAATTTTCGATAAATCTCACATTTAGAGGAAATTTTCGATAAATCTCACATTTAGATAAAATTTTCGATAAATCTCACATTTAGATAAAATTTTCGATAAATCTCACATTTAGAGAAAATTTTCGATAAATCTCACATTTAGATAAAATTTTCGATAAATCTCACATTTAGAGAAAATTTTCGATAAATCTCACATTTAGAGGAAATTTTCGATAAATCTCACATTTAGAGAAAATTTTCGATAAATCTCACATTTAGAGAAAATTCTCGATAAATCTCACATTTAGAGAAAATTCTCGATAAATCTCACATTTAGCGAAAATTTTCGATAAATCTCACATTTAGATAAAATTTTCGATGAATCTCACATTTAGAGAAAATTCTCGATAAATCTCACATTTAGAGAAAATTTTCGATAAATCTCACATTTAGAGAAAATTCTCGATAAATCTCACATTTAGCGAAAATTCTCGATAAATCTCACATTTAGAGAAAATTTTCGATAAATCTCACATTTAGAGAAAATTTTCGATAAATCTCACATTTAGAGAAAATTTTCGATAAATCTCACATTTAGAGAAAATTTTCGATAAATCTCACATTTAGAGAAAATTTTCGATAAATCTCACATTTAGAGAAAATTTTCGATAAATCTCACATTTAGAGGAAATTTTCGATAAATCTCACATTTAGATAAAATTTTCGATGAATCTCACATTTAGAGAAAATTTTCGATGAATCTCACATTTAGATAAAATTTTCGATGAATCTCACATTTAGAGAAAATTTTCGATGAATCTCACATTTAGAGAAAATTTTCGATGAATCTCACATTTAGAGAAAATTTTCGATGAATCTCACATTTAGAGAAAATTTTCGATGAATCTCACATTTAGAGAAAATTTTCGATAAATACCCGATTTTGAGAAATTTTTCTTTATATTACTGATTTAAAGCAAAATTTTGGTTATATTCCCGATTTATAGAAAATTTTCGATAAATTCTTCATTTACAGACAATTTTTTATTGTAGTAAAATTATCCATTTGTCGTTAAAAAAGTAATAAAAATTTGATTAAATCTTTAATTGAATCTATGAAATCCTTCTCATAAAATTTAAAATATTTATGTTGTTAAAAAAGAAAAGCAAAAATAATTGTCAAACAAAACAGGTAAACAAAGCGGCATTAGGAGAGAGGAGTTGTCATAAAACCGAAAAAATAAATTAAGAAGAAATTTATGAAGTTGTAAACATTCTGACAAATCATAGACGACGTCATTATTGTCATATGAAAGTAAATGTTTATGATTTAAGTAAATATTGTCACTGTAAGACACAACTGACAGTTGTGTCTTAAGTGTGATGGTGGTCGCTAACCGTTTTCAATTTACGATTTGTTTTTGTTGTTATTTTCAAATTCCTCAAAACATAATAAATTTTAGGTTTCTTTTGTAATTTTCTGTTAACAATTTTTGTTCATTTTTCCACTCTGACAAACAAATCATAGATGAGAGAAAAAGAGAGAGGGAGACAAAAACATTCACATCAATGTTTTCAAGTAGAATTTGAAATTTTTATTTAATGAATGAATGAATGAATGAATGATTTCTTATGTCTACGTAGTTTTTTCATATTTGAGGAGTTAGAAGGCGGAAGAGGGTGTTCTCCTCTTCCCTCCCCTCCCTCTCTTTTGTTCTTTTTTATGTTAAACAAATATTCCAGTCTAAAATGTTGTCAGCGTTTGAAAAAACGAAGTAAAAATTAAGACACAACACGCAATAAAATGATTTACACCTGTGTATTATTTATTACTTTTAATCACCAAAACTCTCAGTTTTCACCTCAATCTAAAATCCATAAAATGTTTCGATTTCATTGAAAAACGTCTGTATGTATGTTTTTCATTCTAAGAGCTTTTTTTTGTTATACTTAAATGATCTTGATCTCGTTGTTGAGTCATTGAGTAAAATAAACAAATTTGTTACAATTGATTAATGGAGGGGCTGAAGTTTTGATATGATCAATCGATCTTGAAATTTCAAAATAACACTAATGTGTTGGTGAAATATTATCGATAATTCGAATAAAATGGATTTATTCGATAAAATTACAATATCCACAGAAAATTTTCCATTAGGAGAAAAGTTCGAGAAATCTCATATTTAGGGAGAATTTTTGATAAATCACATATTTAGAGAAAATATCTGAAAAATCGCATGTTACGAGAAAGTTTCCAATAAGTCAAATATTTGGTAAATTCACGTTTTTAGTGAAAATTTTCGAAAATTTTCATATTTAAAGAAAATTTTCGATAAATCTCTACTTTAGAGAACATTTTCGATAAATCTCTAATTTAGAGAAAATTTTCGATAAATCTCTACTTTAGAGAACATTTTCGATAAATCTCTAATTTAGAGAAAATTTTCCATAAATCTCTAATTTAGAGAAAATTTTCGATAAATCTTTAATTTAGAGAAAATTTTCGATAAATCTCTAATTGAGAGAAAATTTTCGATAAATCTCTAATTGAGAGAAAATTTTCGATAAATCTCAAATTTAGAGAATATTTTCGATAAATCTCAAATTTAGAGAATATTTTCGATAAATCTCTAATTTAGAGAAAATTTTCGATAAATCTCTAACTTAGAGAAAATTTTCGATAAATCTCTAATTTAGAGAAAATTTTCGATAAATCTCTAACTTAGAGAAAATTTTCGATAAATCTCTAACTTAGAGAAAATTTTCGATAAATCTCTAATTTAGAGAAAATTTTCGATAAATCTCTAATTTAGAGAAAATTTTCGATAAATCTCTAATTTAGAGAAAATTTTCGATAAATCTCTAACTTAGAGAAAATTTTCGATAAATTTCCTTTTTCTTTCAAATGTTCGTAAATTGTTTTATTTATGGTAAAATACTAACGTGTAATCCCGAAATAATGCTACAAATTTGTGATCAAATAAGAAGATTAAGTTATTAAACTACTTTCTTTTCAAATGTGTTTCATCTCATGTCCGTAAATTATTGTTTCTAATTGAAATTAGCTAATTTAACGACTGAGAACAATTAATTTGTTACTGTTGCTGTTGTCACCATTTAAAGTCGTTATAGCAACACTTTAGCTACAATAGGCAGTTTATCAGTCCCAATTACATTGAAAACTCATTTGCAAGGTTAAAGTAATTTAAATAAACGTTAATTATTGTTTGTGTCCTCTAATTGATAATAACAAACATTAATGCACAAAATACTTTGTTGCTTCTTGAAATAACAGCAAAATGAGAACAATTGCACAAATAGAAAAATAACAAAAAACAAAAGTGTCTGAAAATTATAACATCGAATTTTGTAACATCTTGACAAATAATTCAAAAACAAAAGATCGTCTAATGATGGATAATGGAATTTTTTCCATTTTTCCATTAACGAAAAAAAAATATTTACAAAAAGTTCATTGATTATTTATTAATCCTGTATTTAATAGCAAATATTTTCACATTAATTATAAAACAACAACAACAAAAATAAACACAAAATAATGCTATTTTTAGTCGATTATTCTCCCAAGTTGTTTTGCAATAATTTATTGCATTCAAAGAAATTAAAATGATAAATAAAAACACAAGTATTTTTTAACTTTTTTAAATTTACATAAATTAAGTTAAATAGAAAAAAGTTCTAAAAAGTAACAGAACACAAACTGACATTGAAAATTATTATGACGGCAACAACAACAAGAAAAATACGTTTTTAATAAAACAATAGCAAAATAACAGACCTTCGTTAAATAAATATTTAAATTAAATATCCGGACAAAATGACAATTAACTAATAAATTTGTTGATAAAATAAAAAAAAAAAAAAACTATAAAAGAATTTAAAATACAACTTTAATTAAAGCAAAATTGTGATAAAAAGGAAAAAATGTAATAACATAGAAAGCAAATTTTTCGCCAATTTCCTATAAATATCGAAAATTTCTGTAAATCGAGAATTTATCGAAAATTTTCTATAAATCTTTAATTTGAGAATTTATCGAAAATTTTCTATATATTGAGAATTTATCGAAAATTTTCTATAAATCGAGAATTTATCGAAAATTTTCTATAAATCGAGAATTTATCGAAAATTTTCTATAAATCGAGAATTTATCGAAAATTTTCTATAAATCGAGAATTTGTCGAAAATTTTCTTTTAATATGGAATTCATCTTAAATTTTTTTAAAGGAGATTCATAAATAAAGGAGTTATTGCAAGTTAACTTAAAAGAGTGTTTTTTTTTTTTTTTTTTGAAAAACACTAAAAATTTCAAATTTAAGACATTTTTGTAATTTATCCCTTATTTTGTGAAATATCAGTAAAATGTTAATTATTTTTGTTTTTTTTTTTTTTTTCTTCATTACAGCCTTCAGGTGAATTCTCCTCTTCCTCACAACCTGCCTCACAAAATGATGTTCATCATCATGGCACCCATAACGGCATACAATTGTCTCGTGCGGACGATGATGGTGAAAGTCATCATTTGGATCGTTATCCTTTGGCTCAGGTTGATTTTAAACACGTGAAGACGCCCTTCATTATTGGTGTTTGGATTTTATCGGCCAGTATCGCTAAAATTGGTGAGTAACATTTGAAATATAATTAATTAAACTATAAAATTGCAAAAAGCGCTTTAATTTAATATTCAACCAAAAAGAAAGATTAAATTAAAAAGGTTGTCATTTTGGAATTTAATGTCTTGCTGGAATTAATGTCCGTCCGGGTATCTTAACTGATAAAATTTTTATTTAAACAAATTGTGTTTTTCGCCTTAAATTCCTTTTGTGCTCTTGTACTTTTTAAGCTCTTTTTTATGTTTTATCTATTTAATTTGTCCATTTTAATTAATTACAGTGTTTTTGTTGTTATTTCTCTTCTATAAAAATTTCTATTATTTGAAATTCCATTTTGAATATTTTCTGTTGATGTCATTTGCAAATGAATAAAAGAAGAAAAAGAATAAAATAGGAAAATGCTGGTATTTCTTGTTTTGCCTTCAAAAATGTTAGTTGAAAGTTGAAAATAATAAAATATTGAGAAATGGAATTATTAACAGTACAAAACGTTTGTTTGGTTCAAATGTTTCCTTGTTTTAATTTTAAAGGGCGAAAAAATGTCACAAATTAACCTTCATTTTATAGTATCAAACACCTTTTTTTATTTAATGGTTAATTTAGATAAATAAAATGATTTTTAGTTTTTTGTTACTCTTTTTCAGCATTTTAGTTTTCTTTGGGAGCAATAAGGCACTGAAATGTCCTTTTTCTTCAAGGATAAATATTTAATTTTGTTGCAAAAAATCTGCAAATGGTATAATTTGGGGATGTTTTATAAAAAAATATTTCTTAAGTAAAAGATTTACCGAAAATCTTTCCTAAATAAGGATACATTGAAAATTTTCTTTAAATAGTGGATTTGAAAAACATTCTGTAATTAGTGGATTTTTCGCAAATTCTCTTCAAATATGTGATTTATCCAAAAATTTTCTCTAAATATGAGTTTTATTGAAAATTTTCTCTAAATATAAGATGAATCAAAAAATTTCTTTATATATAAGATTTATCGAAAATTGTCGACAATTAAGTGACTTAACGAAATACTTATCGAAATTAGAGATTTATCGAATAATTTTGCTTAATGTGAGATTTATTGGAATTTTTCTCTAAATATGAGATTTATCACAAATTTACTTTAAACTTGGAATTTATCGCGTAATTGTCGTTAATAAGAGATTTATTGCAAATTTTCCATAAATATTAGATTTAACGAAAATTTTCTCTGAATTGGAGATGTATAACCTTCACCAACGTAGAGAAATAAATAGTGAAACATCTGAATCAGAATCACTTTCTGAGTCGATTTAACGATGTCCGTCCGTCTGTCTGAATCAGAATCACTTTCTGAGTCGATTTAACGATGTCTGTCCGTCTGTCTGAATCAGAATCACTTTCTGAGTCGATTTAAAGATGTCCGTCCGTCTGTCTGAATCAGAATCGCTTTCTGAGTCGATTTAACGATGTTCGTCCGTCTGTCTGAATCAGAATCACTTTCTGATTCGATTTAACGATGTCCGTCCGCCTGTCTGACTTTATGGACTTTACGAACACCCAACAGATGGCAATTTTTTAGATATCTTAATTTTGGTATATGTTTTTTTCGGTTTAGGAACGAAGCCTATTGGAATTGGTCACATTCGGTCCAATATTTCAGGAATTTTATTGAGGTCATAAAATACAAATGTTCAAACAAAAATGCGAGGTTGGTCACTTTCCCTCACTTTGAAGGACATTAATCTTATAAATCGATGTTCGAAGTTAGACGATGGTCGTTCCATTCTTCTATCGTTATCGAACGCATAAATTTCATTTAAATGTTAGAATCATAATGTTGTACTTCTCAGTTAATAATAAATCAGAAATTCGAATTATAGGAGAACCGTTTATATATTTGTGCCAGCAGTCATTTATAACCAACAATGTGTAGGGTATTACATAGTCGGGCTTGACCGACTATAACATTTTTACTTGTTTTTCTCTAAAAATGAGATCGACATCACTTTTATCGACTTTAAAACATAATTTCCTTTTCTTGCCTTTGACAACTTTAAAGTTCTCCAAAGATTCCTAAGAAATTTGTTTACAGTTGTTTTGACATGTTTACACTCCTTTTAATTTGTTATTTTTGTATTTTATTATTTTTACTTAAAGTTTTCAATTAAAAATTTTATTTCCATTAATAAATTGTTTAGTTCTTAGAAATAATTTTTTAAATATTTATTTAACTTGTTCTTTGGTAAACATACATACATACATACATACTTACATACAAACACACACAAGTTCATCATTTCAATTACTTAAAAAAATAGTAAAAAATATTTTATTGTCATTTAAATGAAAATTCTATAAAAATAAATAAAATCGATTTAAATTCTTCTGTTACATCAAAAAACAATACAAACACACACACGCACATTAACACTAACACTATCGTCATAATCATCATCCCAATAATCAGATATCAGCAGTTAAATACAATTAGTAACAGTAAAAATGCTGTTATTTTAGTGTTTTATTGATGTTATACCCTCCACCATCACAAGTGGTGAAGTGGGTATATTAACTTTGTCATTCCGTGGGCGGTAAGATCGGGGGAAGGGGTATCCCCCATACAAAGCAAATATTGCTTTTCGAATATCTAAAGACTATAACAGCGAGAGACTTGAAATTCTGCAGCAATTTCGCTAATGTAAGACATCATCACTGGAAAAATGTAGGGCTGATAGGATAAGGGGGGGGGGGAAGGTACCCCCATACAAAGTAAATTACTAAAAATCTATTTAAATCATATGATAATACAACTCTAATGTTTGTTTAGGCCAAGTAGAGGCCTAAAAAGCTTGTTTTGGCAAAACGAAGTTTGCCGGGTCTGCTTGTGTATATATATTTCTCCATCATATTCAAATCTGAGCCGATTACGCATCCACAAAAATTGACACAGCTCAATGAAATGTTGCCTAAATATTTGTTATAGTCCACTTTAATACCATCAAAATCGTTTCAGTATATCAAAATATATAGACCGATATCTAAGATAATACTTTGTGCGAATAATTTTCGTAAAATTGTCAATTGTTGGGCGATAAATTTGTGAGTAAATGTGTGGGTGTGTATGTACGAAACAAAACGTATTTACTTCATACGAAGGTGTAATGGAGGGTATTGATAGACGAATATATCATTATCACTATTTTTGTTATTGTTTTTGTTTTAGTTTACTCTTAACACCACAACTGCTGCCACCTTCAAATTTTATTTTAAAAGAGCGAATTTAACATTGAACCATACAACAACAACCACAGCAATAACAACAATATGAGTATCATGTTATAGAAATTTCTCTATTATTTCTGTTAAGAAGGTCAAATTGTTACTATTTTATGTGTCTGGGATTTAAATCTCCCTTTTTCTCTTTTTGTTGTAGTTGTTGTTGTTGCCGTTTGTGTTTTAGATCCTTTAAATTTTATTTTGGCAATTTTCTACATTTATCGACTGTTTTTTGTTACAAACAAAAAATTGTTTGTTTTAGTCATTTACACTCTCATGTACTCATACACTCACACATTTAGTGGAAATTTATTTACACGCTTTTTGGATTTTAGTCTTTTTTTTTTTTGCAAATTTTGCTGATTTTTCTTTATTTTTTTTTTGTACTTAACATTGACCCATATTTGTGTTCTCTTTTATCCAATTGACGTTTTTGCGTTTTTTCTAGGTTTAGTTTTTTGTGAAAACAATAAAAACAACTTAAATTACAAAGATCTTTTCTAGAAAAAGAATAAAATAAATTTACGAACTATTTTTGCTTTTTACTCATTCCTCAATTACTAGATGTTTTCAATAATAAATTGATGGCTTTCTTAACTTCCGGACGAATTAAAATGAAAACTTTTTTGGAAACCGAAATTTGTAGTTTCACTTAAATATGAAAATAATCGAAAACTCGTGAAATCTACGATAAATTTACTATTTATAGTAAATTTACGATAAATTTACTATTTATAGTAAATTTACGATAAATTTACTATTTATAGTAAATTTACGATAAATTTACTATTTATAGTAAATTTACGATAAATTTACTATTTATAGTAAATTTACGATAAATTTACTATTTATAGTAAATTTACGATAAATTTACTATTTATAGTAAATTTACGATAAATTTACTATTTATAGTAAATTTACGATAAATTTACTATTTATAGTAAATTTACGATAAATTTACTTTTTATAGTAATTTACTATTTATAGTAAATTTACGATAAATTTACTATTTATAGTAAATTTACGATAAATTTACTATTTATAGTAAATTTACGATAAATTTACTATTTATAGTAAATTTACTATTTATAGTAAATTTACGATAAATTTACTATTTATAGTAAATTTACGATAAATTTACTATTTATAGTAAATTTACGATAAATTTACTATTTATAGTAAATTTACGATAAATTTACTATTTATAGTAAATTTACGATAAATTTACTATTTATAGTAAATTTACGATAAATTTACTATTTATAGTAAATTTACGATAAATTTACTATTTATAGTAAATTTACGATAAATTTACTATTTATAGTAAATTTACGATAAATTTACTATTTATAGTAAATTTACGATAAATTTACTATTTATAGTAAATTTACGATAAATTTACTATTTATAGTAAATTTACGATAAATTTACTATTTATAGTAAATTTACGATAAATTTACTATTTATAGTAAATTTACGATAAATTTACTATTTATAGTAAATTTACGATAAATTTACTATTTATAGTAAATTTACGATAAATTTACTATTTTTGGTAAATTTACGATAAATTTACTATTTTTGGTAAATTTACGATAAATTTACTATTTTTGGTAAATTTACGATAAATTTACTATTTTTGGTAAATTTACGATAAATTTACTATTTTTGGTAAATTTACGATAAATTTACTATTTTTGGTAAATTTACGATAAATTTACTATTTTTGGTAAATTTACGATAAATTTACTATTTTTGGTAAATTTACGATAAATTTACTATTTTTGGTAAATTTACGATAAATTTACTATTTTTGGTAAATTTACGATAAATTTACTATTTTTGGTAAATTTGCGATAAATTTACTATTTATAGTAAATTTACGATAAATTTATCGTAAATTTTGCTATTTATAGTAAATTTAAATTTATCGTAAATTTACTATTTATAGTAAATTTACGATAAATTTACTATTTATTTATAGTAAATTTACGATAAATTTACTATTTATTTATAGTAAATTTACGATAAATTTACTATTTATTTATAGTAAATTTACGATAAATTTACTATTTAATTTAAATTTACTATAAATAGTAAATTTACGATAAATCGTTGATTTACTGCAAATGGTAAATTTATCGTAGATTTACTATAAATAGTAAATTTATCGTAGGTTTACTTTAAATTTACGATAAATTTACTATTTATAGTAAATTTACAATTAATTTACAATTTATAGTAAATTGTCAATAAATTCACTATTTAAGATAAATTATCGATAAATTCGCTCTTTTTTAAAAAAATTTGCTGAATTCAAATTTGAAACAAAATTTAAAAAAAATCACTTTTCTTCCCTTGAAGATACGTTACTGCTTTTTTAATTTTCACGCGTTAAATTAATAGTCGTTTTCGATTTATCATTGACACTGGTTTTAGTTTCTTTTTTCGATTTTTGTTTTTTATTTTATTTGTTCAAAAATATTTTCAACTTTCAAGGTCATTGAATCTGGCAAAAAAGAGACAAAATATCAAATGTTATAGTAAATTATTTAAAGAAAAATCGAGGTTGGCATGTTAAGTTGTTTCCAATAAAATGCTTTTAATGTAATTTACACCATAATTATTTCCTTTTTCTATTTTCAGGTTTCCATATGACACCAAAATTGCATCTTATATTTCCCGAATCTTGCCTTCTTATTGTTGTTGGTGTTGTAATCGGTGTTGTGCTCTTCTTTTGCACAAATGTCGCCGTATCGCCTCTAACACCAAATACCTTCTTCTTCTATATGTTGCCACCGATTATATTGGATGCGGGTTATTTCATGCCAAATCGTATGTTTTTCGATAATTTGGGAACAATTCTATTGATGGCTGTTGTTGGTACAATATTTAATATTGCAACAATTGGTAAGTAGAAAATATTGCGAAAAATAAGAAAATCACTTTAATTAAAACGAAATATATTTTTCAATTTAAAGACGTCAGAAACACTGCGATTTAGTAGAAAAAAGTTTATAAGGTTGGGAAAAAGACATTAAATTATAGAATAAGAAAAGTAAATATTTGTAAAACGACTTTATTCCGGTCATAATTTTTTATATCACTTTATTATTGTTTCGATAACAGTTCTTTTTATTTGATTCCTTTTTATTAATTTGAATTTATTTGAATTTTAAATCTTTTTTTCTTATTATTTTCAATAAAAAGTGATAATAAAATACAATTTCAATTAATTTGTTATTTGATCTTAATTTAAATGCCTTTTCACTATTTGCCAAAGTTTCAATTGTAAATTAATGATTATAGTATTTTTGTTTAGATTTATGGCTTTTTTTTCAGTTAACTGTTATAATAAATACAATTCGAGATTTTATAAGTTGAGAATTGAATTAATCAATGGAAGGGAATTTGTGATCTAATAAACAAGCAGAAATGCAGGGAAGATTATTGGCAAAGAACAGAAATTCTTTATTTATAGCGAATTTTCGATAAATTTGTTATTTATATGAAATTTTCGATAAATTCGTTATTTATAGGAAATTTTCGATAAATTTGTTATTTATAGGAAATTTTCGACAAATTTGTTATTTATAGGAAATTTTCGATAAATTTGTAATTTATAGGAAATTTTCGATAAATTCGTAATTTAAAGGAATTTTCGATAAATTTGTTATTTATAGGAAATTTTCGATAATTTTGTTATTATAGGAAATTTTCGATAAATTTGTTATTTATAAGAAATTTTCGATAAATTTGTTATTTATAGGAAATTTCGATAAATTTGTTATTTATAGGAAATTTTCGATAAATTTGTTATTTATAGGAAATTTTCGATAAATTTGTTATTTATAGGAAATTTTCGACAAATTTGTTATTTATAGGAAATTTTCGACAAATTTGTTATTTATAGGAAATTTTCGATAATTTTGTTATTTATAGGAAATTTTCGATAATTTGTTATTTATAGGAAATTTTCGATAAATTTGTTATTTATAGGAAATTTTCGACAAATTTGTTATTTATAGGAAATTTTCGACAAATTTTGTTATTTATGGGAAATTTTCGACAAATTTGTTATTTATAGGAAATTTTCGATAAATTTGTTATTTATAGGAAATTTTCGATAAATTTGTTATTTATAGGAAATTTTCGACAAATTTGTTATTTATAGGAAATTTTGGACAAATTTGTTATTTATAGGAAATTTTCGATAAATTTGTTATTTATAGAAATTTTCGATAAATTCGTTTTTTGAAGGAAATTTTCGATAAATTTTTTATTTATAGGAAATTTTCGATAATTTTGTTATTTATAGCGAATTTTCGATAAATTCGTTATTTATAGAAATTTTCGATAATTTTGTTATTTATAGGAAATTTTCGATAAATTTGTTATTTATAGGAAATTTTCGATAAATTTGTTATTTATAGGAAATTTTCGATAAATTTGTTATTTATAGTGAATTTTTGATAAATTTGTTATTTATAGGAAATTTTCGACAAATTTGTTATTTATAGGAAATTTTCGATAAATTTGTTATTAATGGGAAATTTTCGATAAATTCGTTATTTATAGGAAATTTTCGATAAATTCTTTATTTATAGGAAATTTTCGATAAATTTGTTATTTATAAGAAATTTTCGATAAATTTGTTATTAACGGGAAATTTTCGATAAATTCGTTATTTATAGGAAATTTTCGATAAATTCTTTATTTATAGGAAATTTTCGATAAATTTGTTATTTATAGGAAATTTTCGATAAATTTGTTATTTATAGGAAATTTTCGATAAATTCGTTATTTATAGGAAATTTTCGATAAATTCTTTATTTATAGAAAATTTTCGATAAATTCTTTATTTATAGGAAATTTTCGATAAATTTGTTATTTATAGGAAATTTTCGATAAATTTGTTATTTATAGGAAATTTTCGATAAATTTCTTATTTATAGGAAATTTTCGATAAATTTCTTATATATATTATATATATATTCGAAAAATTTCTTATTTATAGCGAATTTTCGATAAATTTGATATATATAGCGAATTTTCGATAAATTCCTTATTTATAGGAAGTTTTCGTTAAATTTGTTATTTATAGGAAATATAAATGAAGTTGTTTTTTTTAGGGGAAATTTTTCATGAATTTCCTTTTTAGAGAAAATTTTCATGAAAATTCCTTTTTTTGAGAAAAACTTTATTAATTTCCATTAAATTCCCTTCCATGAAATTTCCTTTGTTGTAATGAGTTTTATTGTTTAATTAAAGTTTTGGTACTTAATTTAATTCGTCCTTTTTAAGGAAAATTACTTTTCTTTCAAAATTGTTATTGTAATTATTTCTTTCACTTTCACTTTCTCTCTATCATTAGTGACAATAACTCCCAGGTTTAGTCATTCATCTAATATTCTTAATACTATTAATAACAAGATTAATTGACCTGATTAAATAAATACAACAACAAAAAAGAGATATAAATAATTGATTTTTTTGTTCGATTTACAATTTCTATTAAGTTTTTATGCGTTTCGAGAGAAAAAATTTAACAACAAATTGTCATGTTATTTTCATGTTTTTTTATTTATGTTAATTTTTTAAATAAATTAGTTAAAGAAAAACGATTAAAACAACAAAAAAATCATATTACATTTAAAAAAAATAATAATTTATGTCAATTATTTGTCTATAAAAAATTGTTAATAAATATTCAACTTAAACATACGTGAGATTTAGATTGAGATTGAGAATGTAATAAAATTGATTGATGACTATTTTGTTGTTGTTGTTTTCATCAAAAAATGTTTAGATTCTAATGTAGGATTTTTATGTTAATTATTTGTGAAAAAAAAGACAAAAATAAATAAAACAACTAAGAATGACATATTCGGCTACGCCGAAACTTCAATACCCTCCACCACAAATGTTTAAGAAATAAATAAATTATGTTGCGTACATGTACATTTTACGCACATTCAAACTCACATATACACTCACAAATGCATACAATATATGAATGAATTTCTTATATAAAACAAAGAAACCTTTATGAATCATAAAATTAGTTATATTTTTCACTATAACTTTTTTCTACTAAACCGATTTTGTTGATTTTTGTAAAAAGTAATTCGTATATATTTTTGGACATTTATTTAATTTATTTTATTTAATTTTTTCAAATTTGTTGATTTATAATTGATAATTTTACGAAAGTTCTTCGCTTAAATTTAGATGGTGTGTCAGATATCGTATATATTTATTAATAACGGACATATCTTAATCGATTCAGATTTTGATGTGATGTAAGAATATATATATACATTATGGTATCTTAGATGAATCCTTCTTAGCGTTACATACGGAATGATAAAGTAAATATATCCTCTTTACCACTTGTAGTAGTGGAGGGTATAAAAACTCTGTCATTAATTAAGTCAAGAAAACAAGCTAAAACAGAAAAAAACATGACTGACCTATTTAAATCACATTAGAAGTATTCGGTTTGTTTTTTTTTTTTTTGATACCCTACACCACCGTTAATGGTTGGAATATTATGAGTTTGTGCTGATGTTTGTAATATGCAGAAAAAATTGTGAGTCGTTTTAACGATGTTCGACCCTCTGTCCATCTTTCCATCTGGCTGTCTATGTAAAACATTGTGAATACTCTACAGGCCGCAATTTGGAGATTATCTTGATGAATTTGGTAAAAATTATTTCGGCCCAAGGATGAAGCCTATTGAAATTGGCTGTTTTAGATCAAATGTCCTTCGGAATGAGGTGTTCAGCTCATGAAAAAGCAATTTTTCGAATTGTGACAGAAATGAGACTTATAATTAAGTCTAAAATGATGTGTCCAAATTATGGGAGGTTCGGTCAGATTCCTCTTCCAATATCATATTGAAGGACATAAATCTCTTACATATGCGCTGGTATTGTAATAATAACTGGTGAAAATAAGTGAATAATTTAAACAAAATTTATGTTCAAATTCTACGAGGGTGTTACATTTCATATCATGTAGCAACCAAAAAAATTCATTTTAAAACTTATAAATTTCACATAAATCTTTGTTATTCAATAATGTTCGCACACTTAAGAATAAATCAAAAAATTTAATTATACGAGGGTAGTTTCCTTACTTTTTCGAAATTATCTATTATAACTAACATTGTGGTAAAGGCTATTACATGTCGGACTTGACCGACTATAACAGTATTACTTGTTAATGCTTAATTTGACTTTGTTACATGTTAACGAGAGCGATAGATATACAGATGAAGAGAGGGAGAGTGAGGGAGAGTTATAAGAGGAGTTTAGTTAGAATATTTTATAAAGCTGTTAAAATGTATGTTAATGGTTTTTTTGTAATAGACAGAGTAAGTGTGTGAGAGAGAGAGAGAGGAAGACTGTATTAAAGGAAGGAAGAGCATGAGTGCGTATGAGTGATATATTATTTTTCTCTAAGACTTGTTTATATTGTTTTGCTTTGTGTTTGTTGTTTTTTATACGATTTCCATTTATTAGCATTAAATATTGCTCATACGTCCAGTAATAAAAATTTAAAATAAAACAAAGAACAGTGATTACGAAA
>PYHX02000158.1:20345038-20380561 GCA_004302925.2 Cochliomyia hominivorax
TTTTTAATTGACCAAATTTTGATAAAGTTTTGTTGGTTGGATTATGTCCCAAGTTTATCTCTATTAAGTTTACTTAGATTTCCGTTAAGTTTACTTTAAAAAGTATTAAAAAATTAAATGTTCAGAATAAAAAAATATTTTTATTAGTAAAATGTTGCCACCTTTTTACATAAAATTAAAAAAAAAAAAAAAAAAATATTTTTTTATAATTTCTAAATTCAAATCCATATAACTTCTTAATGGCTTCACATATTTTTATTATTATTGCAGCAATATTGATAGTAAAATTTCTGTAATCCCCATTTCGATTCTCCTGAACTATGAAAGTGCTTAACATATAATCGATGAGGAACTTTTAAATAAAAAAACAAGTAAACAATGTATAGTCGGTCAAGTCAGACTATATAATATCCTACACCACATTGATGGTTAAAAATTGTAATTTCGAAAAATTTACAAACTACCCTCGTATAAATTTATTTTTTTTATATATTCTTAAGTGTGCAAGACATTATTGTGACACAAAGATTTATGTTAAAGTTTATGAGTTTCAAAATGATTTATTTCTGGGGGGTTATATGGGAAGAAATTATGAACCGACCCTCGTAATTTTAGCATAATTTTATTTTAATTTAACCAAATATATTATTACAGTGTATATGTGAGATTTATGCCCTTAAAAGTGATATTTGGAAGGGGATTTATATGGAACCTCTCGGATATTTTGGCACATTGTTTTAGAATGTCATGAGTCTTAAATTGTTTTATATATTGGAACCTTTTGAAATTAAAACCCCGTTACGGGAGAAACATTTATGTGGAAGGTTTTTTACCTAATTTAATCGAGATATCTCAGAAAATGCGATCTGTAGTGAGTTTACAACGTTTTCATGGACAGCCAGCCGGACAGACAGACGGACGGACGGACGGACACACATCGTAAAATCAACTCAGAAGTTGATTCTTAGATAATCAGTATACTTGAAGGTGGGTGTAATTCCATTTTTTTGCATGTGACAAACATCTCCACAAACGCATACACCTAAGGTGGTGTAGGGTATAATTATTTAATAGACTGAAGCAAACTGGTCTTATTTATATATTCTTTTATACTCTTATACTCTCTGTTCCAATAACATTGAATAATATCTTAAATATAGTTATGGAGAAGAAAAATTTGGGGGAGGTATTCTCATTAAAATAGATAAAATATTTTGACAGACTGACCCTAACAGGTCTTGAAGTATACAAGGAATAAGCTTTATTATGGTTCAAAAATTTGCTTAATCTGTTTTGACGTTTAAAAGTTCTATGGACTAAACTTTATTTTGTTTTATAAATGAATCAAATTCATTCAGTCTTTAACAACATGCCACGCCCATAATTATAAATATTTGAAACAATTTTTCTGGTTACTTTAAATTCAATATATTTATACAAGTTTTTGGAAATCGGTTTTAAGTTATAAAGATAATTTATAAAATTATAAAAATTTCAAAAGGTTATAGCAGCAAAATCATTTTAAGGGATGGATCCAAATAGGTCTTAAGAATATATATGTCATAAAAATGTACACATATAGATTTCTTGTGGTTGTAACATTTTTTTATTCATTTTGCTCTCAATTAAAAAATTTAGAAAAATTTCTATAATACAGTGGATATTAAAGTTATAAGGACTTACGATACCATTTATAGAAGACTATAGTTCTACCAAAATTTGGGCAAAAAAAATCTCTCGATTATATTTAATAGATTTTAAATAGTGATCATTCATTACATCTAATTTAGCATAAGAAAATACTTTTTTTCATAATATAACCTTAAACATCAGTTTTCAACAGCATGCCACGCCCAGTATTTGAAATTTAAATAAAACAAAGAACAGAGATTCCGAAATGTTTTTTTTTGAAAATAATTATAACATTTTGAAAGAAAAATTTCGTTAATTAATTTGTTTAAAGAAATTTTCAATTTTATTTATAGGAAAATTAATTTATTTCAACAGCCGGCCACGCCCACAATTATAAATATTTTTGGTTACTTTAATTTCAATTTATTAATAAATGACATTAACCTTTTATAAAATTGTTGTTAAAAAATACTTTCAATTAGGCTAACAAAAATAGCGTTATCGTTATTTTGAAAAAACATATTTTTTTTTAACTAAAATTTATTAATAATTTTTTTATTGTTTATTTAAATAAATAGTTTTTTTTTGTATAAATTTTTACTTATACAAACAAAATCAAAGTGTTAATTCTATTAAAAATTTAACAGATTTTTGTCTATAATAACGAGTGTCTGTTAAAAAACATATAGACAATTTGATTATCATCTTCTATATAATTTTGTATAATAAACATGCAATAATAGATGTTTTGTAAAAAATTATATATTTAAATAAAATGTAATTTTTTCTTTTCAATAAATATTGAATAAACAAATTGTATTCAAAAAAACTGGCAAAATAATTATTTGTAATTTGTATTTAAACAATAATTTTTAATAACATTTAATTAAATTATAAATATTTGCTGAAAAACAAAACAAAAGTTTTAATATTCATTTAACACTTTGTGTTGAAATAACGGTATTAAAAAAAAAAAGAAGAGGTTAATTACCTCTAAATTACATCAAAAATATTTTTAAAAGTGGGCGTGGCATTGCTGTTAAAACAGCACTTTTATTGTTCTCTATAAACAAAAGTGATTTTGAAAGTTTGCCCAGAAATAACTTTTAATTAAGTGGAAATTATTAAAGTTAATTAGCCAAATATTTACTTGTGATTTTGGTAATACTATATTCTTTAAGAAATGGTGTATAGAGTAACTGTAAAGTTGTCTCCCACTGTATTTTTAAAATTTTCCTCAATTTCTATATATTTTCTTAAATTGAAAATTTAGTGGTCTAGAACTTTTGAAGATCAAAAGCATTTGAACAAATTGTATTACCATAAGAAAGCCATGAGTGTAACCTTTAACTCCATATATAATTTAGATCCACTGGGATCAATCTGTTGAACACTTTTTTCCTTTGAATGAATATTCTGCCAAATTTTTATATCCCCTCATCTAAACATTTTTTAAATTAATTGGACTAGAACTTTTAAGGGACAAATTGGATCAAACATATTTAATTACCAAAAGAAAGCTATGAGTGTAAACTTTTATTTTATATATACTTTTAAACTTGTTGGTATCCATCTACTGAATAAATTTTCCATTTGAGTGAACATACTCCTATATGTTCGTAAACGAATTTGTTTAAAACAATTTTAAAGTTTATTGGAATAAAACTTTTGAGTATTTTGAGTCACTGTATCACAAGAAAGCTATAAGTGTACACTAGAACATCACATATACTTTAAGACCAGTTTGACTTTTTCCTTTTTAGTTAATACTTATACTCCCAGGTTTTTTCTAATGATTATATTTTGAACAATACTAAAGATTATGGGATCAAAACTTTAGTGGGTTTAAAGGGGGTAATAAATTTATACATTTTACTACCAAATGAAAGCTATAGGTGTACACTTTTATACCATATAAACTTTTAGGTCAAATGAGTTAAGGTTTTTGGAAAAAAATTTATATCCCAAAAAATTTTTCCTTAATGAATATTTAATATTTAAACTGAGATACATAATACCACACGTACATTTAGACCTGGTTGGCCTGTCATGGACATACCTGATTTGGTATAAGTATGAAAATTTTAAATATTATTAATTATTGGATCTACTTTTTCATTGGCCTATAATTTCTTAATTTTTTATTATAAAAATTGGCAAATTTCATTTTGCCAAAAATTTTTTAGGGCACGGGAGGCTCTAAGCAAACATTAGTGTTGTATTATCATACGATTAAAATAGATTGTTTGTATGTGGGGAGTATCCCTCTCCTGGTATTATCCTTCCTACATTTTGTTTGGTAAAACAAGGAAATGTTTTACCAAACAAAACGTAGAAAGTGATTGTGATCAAATTCGAGAACTCTCGCTGTTAAAGTCCTGGATATTCAATAATCAATATTTGGTTTGTATGGATGTTACCCATCTCTCTGGTCTCAACCGTCCTACGTGTTCTTCAGTAAAACAGTTCCTTGAGAAAATAGTAAGAACCAAATTAGAGAACTCTCGGTGTTATAGTGCTTGAGATATTCAATACTCAATATTTACTTTGTATAAGGGTGTACCCCTCTCCCTGGTCCTATTGGTTGTTCTTATTTTATATAGTTCATTGAAAGCAACACAGTTGGTCCAGCCCTAAAACGTCTATAAGTTACAAACATACATACATACATACATACATACATACATACATACATACATACATACATACTTGCATACATCCATATTTACATACGTGGTTGATTGAAGTTTAAATTTCTTAAACGATTACTGAACCGATTTAGATAATATTAGTTCCCATCAAAAATATAAGATTTAAAATATCAAGTTTTTAAGATCCAGAGGGATTTACTAAAGCATAAAGTGTAGACTCCTAATCCATTAATATATTGAGACCTATTTTTCTTGGTCTATTGAACAGATTCTTACATGTTAATAAAAATAAAAAAACGAACTTTTGAAGCATATAAATAATTAGAAACAAAGACGTAGTTTTGGTCCATAATTGACTCTAGGTCCTATATAAGATCAGCAACCAAACATCACATTAAATGGCATAATTTGAAAATGTTATTAGTTTTATGACAATATTTGCTATGGATTAAGGTTTATGGAACTAAATATCTTTTTCCCGTATTTAAGGAGGATTGAGCAAAAATGACCTTTACACTGAACCAAAAAATGTAGTAAATATAACGAAAAAGGGTGTAGAATTGAAGAAAAGTTGGTTAATTATCAACCAACGAAATCTTTATTCATTATAACGAAAATGTTTTTTAATTTTTTGTAAATTCTTCAAATTGACGAAAAATCGTCAATATGACTATTTGAATTTGTTAATAAAAATGCGGTTAATTTGAATAAATATTATTCAATTTGAATAACAGATTATTCAAATTAACAAATATAAATTCTTTATATTGATGAATATTAATTCAAGTTAAAATGCACTTTGAAAAAACATTTAATAACTTTCATTATAATGATGATGTTTTGTAAAAGTAAGTTTTACACAAAATCAGATTGTAGAATTTAATTCTAGAAGAAATGATCCATAATTCCCTATAAATCTTTATGGGATTTAAAGCAGGTCTTAATAGAAGTCAAGGGAAATTATGAAGCATTTTAATTAAATGAATATAAATCTTTAAAATATTCAAAAATCTCATAACCCTGACGTAAATGTGAGATTAATAAATAACAAATATTTTTTAAAGATAAAAATCACTTTAATATTTCATACTTCATTAATAGGCCTTTCTAAATTTTATGCTTTAAAAATAATGTTATTTAATTTATTATCATTTATCAATTATTTATTAAAACGCATTGTTATTTGATTAATCTAAATAAGTGTTAATAAAAAAAACTAATTTAACGTCATCCATTCATCTGTCCGTCCGTCCGTCTGTCTCTCTATCTCTCTACTTCAATAGTTTATTTCATTTCAATTATTTCATTCATCATATCAAACAAAAACACTTCATTGATCATAAAAAGCAAAATATTATTATAAATTTTTTTCTCCCTACATTTTGTTGTTTTTATTCCATTTCGTATCAAAATAAACGTCTAACAAAACGTTCAAAGTGAAAAAAAGACTTAAATTCTATTGAATTCATTTTGTCATTGAGGCAAAAACGTTTAGAATTTTAAATAATGAAAAAAAAAAAAATAACTGAAAAACAAACAAACAAACTGACAAACTAAATCTCACACCTGAATTATTTCATACACCGATTTTTGTCTTTTTTCCATTTTTTGCTTATAAATTATGACAACTTTCAATAATTTCAAATTGTTTCTAATACCTCGACATTATAAATCACCACCATCACAAGTGTTGAAGAGGGTATATTAACTTTGTCATTCGGTGTGTAACGCTAAGAAGGAATTATCTTAGATCCCATAATGTATATATATTCTTGCATTAAATCGAAATCTTACACGATTTAGCTATATCTGTCTGTCGGTCAATCTGTCAAGCCGTCTGTCTGCCTGCCCGTCTATCTGTTGTTGGCCGACTCACATCCACAATAATTGACATGTCTCAATAAAATTTGACCTGATTATTTGTTAGAGTTCTAAAAAGGTTCCTTTTAAAAAGCAGCAAAATAGGTTTAATATATTGAAGATTTAGTCCGATATCTGAGGCAATAATTTATTATTCAAATTGAATAATATTTATTCAAATTAAAAACATTTTTATTAATGAATTCAAATAATCATATTGACAATTTTTCGTCAATTTGAAGAATTTACAAAAAATTAACGAAAATTTTCGTTATGATGAATTAAGATTTCATTGGCTGATATTTAATCTATTTTTCTTCAATTCCACACCTTTTTTCGTTATATTAACTAACTTTTTTGGTTCAGTGTAAGCTTCATGTATTTAATTAACATTCCAAAAAATTATCAAAATCGGTTTAATAGGAAAAAATTAAAGTCCTGTGATGATATATTTCTATATTGTGGTAGGGTGTATTGCAGATTCGGCGCAGCCCATTTTTATTAATTTTTAATATTTATTTAAAATACAACAAAATATTTAGAAAGTAGATCAATGAAAAAATCATTCATCGTTGTATTTGAATTATTTTGTTGGAAATTTTTAAATAAATAAAAAAATTATTTAGAGAAAATTAAAATTGTGCGGACTCATTTTATGAAAAAAAAGATGACAAAAATTATAATAAAAATATAATCTAAATAATAATAATAACAATAACAACAAATAATAAATCAAATAGTTGTAAAAATAAAATTATTTAAAAAAAAATTATTTTTTATATATTTAAATTATTTTATTAGGTACACGCGACTGATTAGGTGCAGAGTATTCAAATTACAAGGAAAAAATATGGAGACTTGATGCTGTAATTTTCACATAAAACTACAGGTTGCCTCAGATATCGGTCAATATCTATCAAAATACTGAACAAATGTTGCTGGTTTTATATAAAAAACCCTTCAGGACTATAACAATTACTCAGACCAAATTTCATTGTGGATGAGACAGACGGACATAGCTAAATCGACTTAGATTTTGATCATTTGTTTACTGAAAAATTCTTCGGAATTTCATTGATTTTGCAAACGGAAAACCATTTTAAAATGCAAAAAACCGAAACCGGACATCATATTTTTCCCCCACCTCTTTAGGGCATTAAAGCCATTTCACTATTCAGGCTATTTCACGATATAGGTTTTATTGTTTGGTCTAAATTCCTTATAAATAATATTTTTTCTATAATTTTTTTTAATAATGAAACAAGAAATGGTAAAAAGTATGAAAGTATGGAATTAAAGATTTCTTATGGCGATCAAACTTTTGTAATTTCTTTCAATCCTCCAAATTTTTATTCATCTAAATTTCACATTTTTTAAATGGTATAATTATTCAATAGAAGAAAACAAACTGGTCTAAAAGTTATATATGTTATGAAAGTGTTTACTTGTAAGCCCTCTTATGGTAATAAAATTTTTATAATCGCTTTTAAGCCTCAAAAGTTCTATTTCGTTTAACTTAAATTTTTCTGAAATTATAGTTTTAGGGAGGAATCTTAGGAGTATTTTCATTCAAATAAAAAAATGATCAACTGGTCTAAAAGTATATATGAGGTAAACTCTTACACTAATAGCTTTCTTATAGAATTCACATATTTGAAATCTCTTTTAACCCTCAATAGTTCTATTCTACTAAACTTTAAAATTGTTAAAAAAAATCGTGGATTTTTATTCAAATGGAAAAATTGTTCAACTGATCTAAAAAGTACACATCGTATAAACGTGAACACTTACAGTTTTATTTTGTTATCAAACTTTTTTTAATCCCTATTTAATCCTCAAAAGCAGTTTTCTACTAAATTTTAATTTTTTTTTAGAAGATGTTGGAAGTATTTTCATCTTAATAGGACGAAATCGGCCTTAAAGTATATATAATATATAAGTAGACTTATAGCTTTCTTTTAGAGCTTTTGACATTCAATATTTTTATTGTCTAAACTATAAAATGTATGTAAAACATACTCTTGTGGGAAAAAATCTTGGAAATATGTTCATTTAAATTAAAAATTAAATTAAAAATTATTCCCCACACTGAACCCAACTGGACCAAATGTATATATGGATTAAAATGGACCGTTATAGATTTCATATGATAGCAAAATTTATCTCATTCCTTTTAAGCCTCTTAAATTTTTTATCGATAAACTGGAAGTTTTTTTTAAAGATATAATTTTTTAAGTATTTGCTTTTGAATGAAAGAGCTGTTCAATAGATGGGTCCAAATAGTTCTAAAACTATTTGTGGTGTAGAAGTTTATTTTGATAGTAAAATAAGTTTGATTCCTTTTGATTTTCAAAAGTTCTATTTTACTAAACTTTAAATTTGATAAAAACTATAGTATTTGCGGAAAATTTCAATAACACGACAAATGATAAGGTTTAAGTGACCTAGGATATGATTTTTAAAGACAATAGCCCTATCAACATTATAGGAAAAGAATCGACCAATTATCATTATTTATTTCGAAATAAAGTAAATTTGTTTTTTTTTTAAATTTTGAAAATTTTTCAAAATTAATATAAAACTGTTGATTTTAACATTATGCCACGCCCACAATTACAAATATTTTGAAAATATTTTTAAAGTTTCCTTAAATTCAATTTGTTTATTATCGAATGCTTTTTGTAAAATTTCATCAAAATATCTTCAATTAAAGACATTTCACAAAATTTTGCATATTTCATAAAAACAGAAACAAATTTTGGGAGTATTTTCCATCAAATGAATAAAGTGTGCAAGAGATGGATCCAAATGGGTCCAAGAGTATATATATGGGATAAAAGTTTACAAATATAGGTTTCTTTTGGTAGTTATAATTTACTGATCCCTTTAGAGCTTTAAAAGTTCTTTGTCACTAAACTTTAAATTTCATAGAAAAAATATATATCATTTGAAAGATATTAAATAAAATAGTGCGTGTAAATTCTACAGTGACTTTAAATGCCATCTCTGAAAGAATACAGTGCTAGCAATATATTAAAAAAAAATTCAGATAATTATCATTAATATTTTTCAGGTTATGATCATTTATTTTTGATATTTGAAAAAAATCACATAACATAAAACACCTCTTTTTAAGAGTATGCCACGCCCACAATTTTTAATATTTGAATAAAATTTTTGGTCTACCTTAATATTATTAAGGTAATCTTATTTTTTTATTTTTTTTATTTAATCGAAAACAGGGTGAACATTTTATTATTTTGTTATAAAAAACTCTCAAGAGTCTTAAATTTAATTTATCATGTTGCTGTCATTTTAAAAACATGTGTACCATAACTTTTTTCATAGACTATAGATAGATTTTTTTTGTTGTGAAATATTTGATAACCAAATATTAATGTGTTTATTGACGTTATAAAGACATTATTTAATATTATCCTGTGTTCTCTTTAAACCTTAAAGAGAGGGAGTGTCTTAACAACACTAAGAAAAAAAAACAACTTGTTTTTCTTTTTAGAACAAATATTGATTTTTATATTAAATATAAAAAAGACTTTATCTGGGGATGATTATTAAATGCTAATAATAATAATAACAACAACATAATAACAATAACATAATGTTATTTATTTAATTAATCAAATATAAAGTTAAAATAAAACTTAACATAAATTTAATTAAGTTAAATTTATATTTAAATAATAATATTTGAAGTAAAACAAGAAAGTAAATCACATACAGTGTGCCGAAATTGATTTTTTTGGAATTATTTTGTAACTGTTGAACCGTTAATGATATCTAAGTGTATAGAGAATAACTACACTGAACCAAAAATGTTAGTAAATATCACAAAAAGGGTGTAGAATTGAAGAAAAGTTGATTAAATATCAGCCTATGAAACCTTTATTCATCACAACGAAAATTTTCGTTAATTTTTTTGTAAATTCTTCAAATTGACGAAAAATTTTCAGTATGATAATTCGGATTCATTAATAAAAATACTTTTAATTTGAATAAATATTATTCAATTTGAATAATAAATTATTCAAATTGACAAAAATAAATTAATTATATTGATGAATATTATTCCATTTTAATACTAAATATTAAAGTTAAATTTATGAAATTTTAGTTGAATTGAACAAAGAATTTCTTTAAATTGATGTAATAAATTAATACATAAACGTTTAAGGACCAAGGCAAGAAGTACTCTCCATACAAAGCAAATATGGATTATAGAATATTCTAAGAACTGTAACAGCGAGAATTTTGAAATTTGGTCCCAATGAGAAAGACGAATAGGATCAGGGAAGTAGCAGAAATCGAATATTTAAGATCTTCTACAGCGAGAATTTGGTCCAATTAACATCTTTTAATATACGTCGATTTATGATTTGTGAAATTTCTGTCGAAATCTGGGATTGAGGAGAATTTTTGTGCAGCAAATTATGAATGTTGTATAAAATATTTTCCTCCTGTATGTATATCTGTATTCAGTTTACATTTTCTTTGTCATATTTAATTTGTTATGACAAAGAAAATGTACAAAATTTTTGACGAAAAAAAGTTGAAGAAAATTCTTCATTTTGATGAAAATTCTTCAATTTGATGAAAAATTCTGTAAATCAGAAAAAAAATCTTTTCATTTAACTCCTTCTTATTTATTACCTACGACATTTGGTTCAGTGTAAGAACACTTCCCAACCCTTAAGTATGGAAAATTTTTCAAAGAGAAGTGAAGCAAAAATAAGGGGGTAAATTTGACTAGAGGTAACATAGTTTAGGTTAGATTTTCAGCCAAATTATAAACTTCTTATGGAAGTATTTGGCATCTATGAAAACGTTAGAACTTTAAAAATCTGATTTTTTAAAGAAAAAGTAAATAAAATGTCATTTTTTGTCAAAAATTTATAATGAAATTAAAATTTCGAATTTTCGCTGTATTTTTAAAAATAAATTTATTCTTTAAACTTTAATAAAATTGAAATGAATAATGAATGCTCAATACGATATATATGAATATGTTCGTGAATCAGGGAATTAAAACGATTCCCACCTTTCCCAATGGAAATACCCAAAATTCCAATCCTTAAAAATCATGTTAAAAAATTTGACTTTTTTCACTGAAATAATCACCCTGTCATTATAAGGACCTTCCAGGAATAAATTTATTCTTGAGTGCTAACCTTTCATATAGAGATATATGTATTACAATTAATTTAAAGCTGATTCCAATTTTATGATTTGAGAATCTTAAAAAAACAGTTATTAACTTTTTTTAAGTTTGGCCAAATCTGGAAAGGGTTTGTGGGCAGATCTATGCCCCAAGTTCGTCTGAAATGAGCGACACCGACTTCGCCCCTGACGAAAAGGGGTACTTGAACTCCACCAAATCAACAAATGAGAAATTTCATTAACGGTTTAACAGCTGCAGAATAATTTCTAAAACCAATCGATTTGGAGATTTTTTAGAAACTCAACATCGATTTACACCCCCCCCCCCCCGAACTCCACTAAATTAACTCAAAATCTTTTTAGCTCTAACAAATTTCATTAACAAACCTCTAACGGTTCAAAAGTTAAAGAAATATTTCAAAAACCAATCGATTTGGAGACTTTTTTTAAAAAAATCTACATATAAGAGACGCTTAATTTTGGAGCGATACCGATTTCGCCCCTGATCAGATAGGGGCCTGCACTATACCTCATCAACTTGAAATCACTTCAACTTGAACCCTTTACAATTTCATTAAGATATATTTAATGGTTCAAAAGCTACAGAATTATTTCCAAAATCAATCGATTTGAACACACTGTGTTCAATGAATTTTGGCCATATACCGGAGGTGGGAAACTTTGGAGAGTTATCCACTACGCCCCCGAACAAATTTAGATCTGTACCTGTACGAAATCATTTCAGCTCTAAACATGTAAAATTTCTTTGAGTTTATTTCGAAAATCAATCAATTTGGAGACACTGTGCAACATTTTACGGTTTATTGGAGAGTTCCATATTTTCTTTATGGAAATGTCCTTTTATGATTAGTTGGTTTCCACCTTTATATTTTTATTTCTATAAATATAATTAATGTCTCCTGTTGTTGTCAATATGACACATACTTATACAATGATGCTTCTGTTTTTTTTACATAAAATATGTAAAAAAGGAATCAGCTTTATATATAAAAAGAACTATAATAAAAATAACTGAAAGGGAGAGTGAGAGTACGTCATTGCAAATATAGAAAAAGTAAAAAAAAGGAATTGAAGGAAATATTAATGTAATAAATTTATTTACTCATTGTATTCTTATGGTTTTTTTTTGTTGTATAAGCTAAGAATGACTGTTATTTGTGATTGGTTTGTTAGTGATGATAATGATGATGACGATGGTTATGGATGGTTTGGTAACTTGAGTATCGCGAAATTTATTGAATATAATTTTTCTATTTACAAATTGTTTTATAAATGTTGTTGTTGTCTTATAAAACACTACAGAAAGGACTCAGTGTCCTTAAATTCAAACAGGACAAAGAAATTGAATAAAGGAAGTTTTAAGAGTTTTTAATAGAAATTTTAAATGATGAGTTTTAATACCTTTATTGAGGGTCTTTATTTATGTACCCTGACAATTGGTTTCGAATGAAGCCTTTATTAAAGTCCTTTTTGATGTTTAGAGATTTTTTATTTTTAAGAGTAAATACAAAGTCGAGATACAATTAGTTATTTTAAATTTTAATCCTATTTTGGAACTCAAAAAGTGATTCAATTTAAAGCTTAAATGAAACGATTTGGAAGCAAATGAAATATTGTCTAAACTTGTCTAAATATAAAAGTGGAAATTTACTAAAAATAACTTAAAATGTTGAAAAGAACGAAATTAACATTACAGAAACAAAGTGGAACAATGTGAAACAAGTTTATTTTTCCAACAATAATATTTTTCTGGTAGATTTCACCATAATGAAAAGAAATATCAATAAAGTTTAAAAAATCAATAATTTATTGTTACAGGAACAAAATGGAATTTAGTGAAACATGTTAAAATTTTTATAAAAATGTATTTTTCCAGAAGTTTTAGTTAATACCATGATATTTGCTTAGTATTAAAACAAAAAAATTGTAAAATGTGTTATTTTGACAATTGAAACAAAATGAAATTTAATGAAACATAATGAAAATGGTAGAATTACATTCAATTTTATTGCATTGAAACGAAATTGGATGATCATAATATTTTTTTTGTTAATTTCTATCAATATTTTAAGTGGAACGAAATGGAATTTTGTGAAACAGTGAACAATTTTTTCACACGTTTAATTTTTTTTTAATAAAATAATTAAATAAAATATAAAAATTGAACTGTCATATGAAAATGTTCTTTGTTAAAAGGAAATGAAATGGAATTGAATGAAACACAATAAAATTACATAAAATTTTAATATATTAAATTGAAATAGGATAGAAATATTTTTTTTGTATTGATTTCTATATAAAATAATGAAAGTTTTTACTGAAACGAAATGGCATTTTGTGAAACATTGAACAATTTTTTTGAAAAGCATAATTTTTTGTCACAAAGTAATTGAATTACATAAAAAATGATAAGAAAAAGTAACAAAAATTAGCAAAGGAACGAAACTGAATGAAATTTTGAATTTTCATAATTTTATTGATTTTTTATGTTTGTGAATTGTCAAAATTAAAAAAATAAATTATAAGAAAATAGTAAAAATAAAAATTAAGAAGTTCCGCAAAACAATTTCAAATTAGTTGAAATTCGTTGCAGAACAAAATGGAATGAAATTTGTATGTTATTAAGAGAACGACTATTAGAAATGTTTATACATTTTCATTTAACTTCAATTTAGAACAAATATCATATTTTAAGTGTATTAATAAGAAAATTACAAACTGGAACGAAATGGAATCCTGTGAAATATTACCAAAAATAAATTGAAATATTTTGTGTATATAACAAAGTTGATTCGAGTTACAAATTTTATAGATCTTTGTGGAAAAATGTGTGCGAAAACCTAAAATCAACAAAGGGAACAAAGTGAAATAAAATTTTTATTTTTGAATATATAAAATTTTATTTGTTTTAACAATGAGAACAAATTTTAAGAAATTAAAATTTTAAATATTTCAAATGTGTTTCATTTTGGAATGGAACAAAATAGTATGAAACAATTTTTTTGAGGTTTAGAGGATGATCATTTTTAAAGGGATCTTATGTTTCTTTAAAACATTTAATAAGTTTCATTTCATTTAAATTTAGAAAGGAAATCTAAAATGAAATTGGAACAAAATGGAATTAAGTGAAACATTACATAAATGATTTAAAAAATTTTGTGTAGATAACAAAGTTAATTTGATTTAAGAGATATATTGATTTTTATGGTATCATTTGTTTTAGAACCCAAAATTAACTTAAAGGAACAAAAGGAAATGAAATTTTGAATTTCCATTATTTTCTTGTTTTGAGTTAATATTTTTGAATTATTAAAATTTTTGTAGTTTTTAGTTTAAAATGGAAAATTAAATTTTGAAAATAAAAAAATAAGTTCAAATGTCTTTAATTTTAGTGTGAAACAAAATGGAATGAAACGAACTAATATGATTATTTAGAGTATAGACATTTTAAAAATTTAATAGATTTTCATTTCATTTTAAATTGGAACAATTTGAAATTAAGTGGAACATTAAACTTGTTCGTCAATCATTGAAGACGTTTTTACGTAAATATTACGTTTTTTATAGTTCACATTCAAATGACACTGTAGGTCATAGATACTTAAATTTAGCAGTTTTCTGTTTTTTTTTTTTGTCTGTGTGTCAGTCAGTGTTTTCTTGTCATCGTTATAAAATATGTCACATGTTTGCCAAAGGAAACCCTACCGATATCTATTTTATATGACGCAGTTTATCATTCATTTTTTTTCCTTTTTGTTGGTTAAACAATTCTATTTTTTCCAATTCTTAAAAGAATGAAAGAAAGAATATCCTTTTTGTATATATATGTATGTGTAATGAATATGTATAAGTAACTTTTTTATATCACATCAAGGAGATTTGATTTTATTTAATTGTTTTGTTATTATTTTCTCTCTTCCCTCTCTTCTACGAACAAAAGGTGGTTCCTTGTATGCTTGTGGTTTGAGTGGCATTTATGGTAGCGAAGCTGAAACCCCAAAATTTTTGGATACATTTATATTTGCTTCTCTTATATCGGCTGTGGATCCTGTGGCTGTGTTGGCTGTATTTGAAGAAATTCATGTCAATGAAATTTTATATATCGTCGTCTTTGGTGAATCTTTACTTAATGATGCTGTTACGGTGAGTCTCCCATTTTTTTTACTTTTCTTTTACATTCCTTTTCTATTATTTTCCATCGTAATGAGATGTGATGTGATGATTGTGATTTTAATTGAAGATTTTTTTCTTGTTGTTGTGATTATAACAAAAAACGTGTGCTATCAATTTATGTCATCATTAGTTCAATTGATGATGAACATGTTGGTCTTGTTGTTTCTTTAAGATTTAGCTTGAGTATCATTAACCTTTAAAGGAATATTTTATTGGGTACTTAAAAAATAATGTTAAGTTTAGAACAGATAGCAGGGAGAGTGAGCAGTAATGGTTAATAAATGTCCTCCAAAGAGAAGTGTATCTAAATGTAACAGGTACACTTTTTTAGATTAACAGAAATTGTACGAGCTTTGTTATAGATCTGGATAAAAAGTAAATAGTTGATCTGCAAAGTAATGGGTACCTTAATGTGACACACCAGAATTGGTTCCTCAAGAAAAAGAACCAAATTTTGATCAGTTTAAAAACAATTATACTTCGTTTATACCATTTTATCATTTTCATGGATAAGAAATTCTAAAGATTAAATTTTCTTTTCATCTAGAACTCTGTCACGCTACAATTTTAATCCAAAATTTCTTCTTCGTTACGATATAGAGAAAACCAGGGACCAAATTATAAATTATTAATGGAACAAATTCTGAACAGTTTCAAGAAGAAATATATTTTATATCCCATTCAAAACATAAAGTAATTTACAATTTTCCAATGACAATGATCTTGAAGTGACAGGTCCTTTTTAGCTGAAAAAACTAACACTTCACCAATTTTTTTATAAAATCACTATTTCCTAGAAGTGAACAGATCTTTAACGGTTCAAAGACATGTATTTATGTTGTAACACAGTGATCTTGAAGTGATTGGTCCTTTTTATCTGTATCACTACTGAAATCCGTATTTTCAGATTTTTAAAAGTTCTCTTTTTCGAAAGGAACTGAAAGGAGTGAGACAAAATATCTCCTTTTGTCTCTTAAACTTTTCTGGACAACATGAGATAGACCTTTATCGGTTTAAAAACAAATCAATCAAAAGTTAAACTTTCGCAGAATTGGTTGTGTCAGAATTGTGATATAAACCGGAATCAAACAAACCCTGAATCAAGTAGAAAACCGGGTTTTTAAAATGCCCGAAAGTAAAATGTGCTATCGAATATTTAAAGAACTATAACACTGAGCATTTTCAAATTTGGTTCCGACAACTTTCTCAAGAAACTGTTTTACTGGATAAAACGTAGGACAGATAAGACCAGGTGGAGGGGTATCGCCCATACCAGGTTACCTTTAGTACATATAGTTTTTTATTATTCTAAACCGATTTTGATGTTTCTAAAATGGAAACTTTGCAGGACCATAGCGAATACTATACAGACATATATAAATCGCCTCAGATTTTTATGATTCCTTCTTAGCGTTACACAAGGAATGAACAATTTAATATACCTTCTTAACCACTTGTGGTGGTTGAGGGAATACAAAATCATCTTGATATTTTAGGTGTTTTTTTTTCATCTTCCATTCAATTTAAAACAGTTTTTATGATTTTTTCTCTTCTTTTCTTTTTCTTTTCTTTTGGGGTTTTAGGTTATGTTGTTGTTTTTATTATTAATGTTTAATGCTTTTTTTTATTGGTTTTAAATCTTAAAATTTCTTCCCCTTAAGCTCTATTAAGTACAATTTTATGTTTGTTGTAATATTTCAAGGTTAAAAGTTTATTTCATTTCGATTCCATTTTTTCCCGAATAAGTAAATAAATACTTTTTTGTAAATGTTTATTTTGTTAAAAAGACATTAATATTTGTTTTATTTATTAACTTATTTGTTGCTGAAATATTTTTTTATTTTTATTTTTATTGAATTCGAAAATAATTTTTGGTTTTGTTCATGAGGGAAATATTAAAAATCCATTAAGTAATTTTTTTATATCGAATATTTTTTTTTATTGTTGTCTTTTTATTGACTTTAATATTTTGATTTGAATATTTTTTTTTTTGGTGAAAAGTTCATAAAAAATATTTCAATTAGAGTTTTAATACGAAAAAGGTGTTAAAGTTTTAGAACTCATAATTGTGGTGTTAAATTAAAAATATTTTTGAGAGAACTTGATGTCTTTTTAAACCAGAGGTGGGAAAAAATACAGATGTCCTGACTCGAGAGTAGTTTATTCAAAAACCGAAACCGGTTAACCGTTATTTTTTTTGCATTTCAGAAAATCGACCGGTTTCGAATAATTTCTATTGCTAAATTATGCGATATGCCGGTTTTTTAGTCGGTTAACCGGTTTTAATTAAAGGCATATTTAGCTGCATTTAAATTATATTAAATACGATACCAAAAACTACAAAAAAAATTTTTACCCCACTTATTAAGAACAATAAAAATTGCAAAGCCATTTCACTATTCAGGCTATTTCACGATATAAGTTTTATTGTTTCGTCTAAATTTTTTATAAATAATATTTTTGCAATAAATCTATAATAATCAAACAAGAACCGGTAACATAAAAGAACCGGTGACATAAAACCGATTTCGAATACGGTTTTTTTTTGTAAAGTATATTTTTCGAATAACTCGAAAACCGGTTTTCTGAATATTTCGATTTTTTGTATACACTATTAGAGAGGTTAGACTACAAATTGCGCTTACTTCACACTAACACTCAGCGTTGCCAGAAATATTCTGTGGAAAATAATTCTTTGGCATTTAAAAAATCATCATTTTAGAAGAAATAAGGACTTTGATACGATAATAAATTTAATTGAAAAAATACGATATGACTTATGAATCTCTCCAAAATTAGTAAAATTGGCCTCATTTTTATTTCGACCTCGAAATATCAAAATTTCCATTTTTTATAACTTTTTTACCAGTTCGAATTTTAAAAGTTTGCGCTAAAGCTACAGCATATATTTGTTGTTGTTGGCTGCTTTTAAACGAAATTTAAGGATTTAAGGATATTAAAAAACTCCTTCCATTTTAGTTAAATACTTTTCCCTGAAAATAAGACTTAAGCCTCGACCACATATCAGCACTCTAATTATTTTTTTCAAAATTATACTTCCCTCATAAAAAATGGTGAATCGCGTTTCAAGAAAAGCGATTTTAGAGGAAATCGAAAACTAATTTTCTTATAAAGAAAAATCATCATTTTGGTAAAAGCTTCATCAAATCATCATTCATCTCAAAAAAAATCATAAAAATAAAATAAAATCAAATCTGTTTACACTATAAACGTTTGCTGCTCTCTCACAATTGAAGCAGTGCGAGCATTTATTCAATGTAATTTTTAGCTCTTTCACTCACACAAAGACAAATTTATAGTAGTGTGGTTGGATACCTCTCCTTTAAAGCCATCGAAACAGGTTTAAATTAAAGGAAAATGTTTCCATTAAACTTTATAATGTAGTGTGAATCTTAAAACCGCCATTTAAGCTTTATTTAAACTTTCACAGAGAGATTTAATTTAGGGGTTTTTAAGAGTCTAAATTTAGCTCTAATAAACTCTTTACCATAAACTTTATTAGTGTTTGAAAAAGTAGTTCCTTTTGGTATTAATCGTGAAGGCATCATTATTTTATTTTTTGGCCTTCTTCCGCCGCATCTTGGAGAACTTCATGGTTTACTGGCACTTGAAAGAGAGTATTAGAAGAGAAAAACTCTTCAATACATATTTTAAAGTAGGAAAACAATAACAACGTTTTTAAATAATGATTCTGAGATTTTGGCCATTCTATTAACACTAGAAATTAAAATTTTCTACTAATGGTTCAGAAATATTTTTGTGAATTTTTCATTTGAAGATATAAATTCGTTTGGTCCTTTAGTTTCCGAGATATGGACGAAAATTTATTCCGACGCTCCTGGGGCAACTACGGACCTAATTACCATGCAGAAAAATTACTAATTTTTTCCTCGAATTTTGTTTTTTTTAAATTTTCAAATCGATCCATAAATAGCCGAGATATTAACAATTATTTATTTTCCTTGTGGTTGTTGTTGGTTAAAGTATTGAAAACAATAACAATTTAAGGCAAAGTAATGTTTTTGACTTTTCGAGCGTTCTATTTAAGCTAGAGACATGAATTTTGTACGAGCAGATCGGAAATAATTTGGAGAATTTTTCAATTGTAAACATCACAGTAATTGGTTGATTAACTTTCGAGTTATAAGCAAAAACACATTTTCCGATATTTTGAACCTCCTATGGGATATATGGACCAAATTTTTATGCAGAAAAATAGCTAATATTTTTATGAAATTTTGATTTTTTAAATTTTCAAAATCGGTCCATAAATAGACGAGTTATTAATTACTCTTTTATATTGTTTTAGTGAATTACTCGTGATTTGAATAAAATTAGGAGGATCTATGTTGACTCATATAAAGGCTATAGTAATGGGTGTCATTTTCCCCTTCTTCTACTAGTGATGATATTATGAGATCCTATTTGTAACATGGCCTTAACGTATAATGTTTAGTCCGCTGCTTAAAAAAAAAACTAAAAATTCGATATTGGCAAAGGTGAAGGATATAGAAAATTCAGCACGGCTGAATTTAACACTTTAACTTGTTAGATTTGAGTTTGTTATCTAATTTTTTTAAAAATCTCGGTATTTATTAAGCATCTTTTCAATAATGACCTTTAGCTTTTCATCTTTATTTCATTTAAATTTATTTCTCTGAAAACTCTCTTCTCATAATTTCAATTGAAATTCCCTGTTTTCCCTATAATCTCTTGATTAAATCCTTGAAGTGAAATCCCTTTCATTAAATTATATTCCCTTATTACATTTACAATTTCATTATTAATTTAAAGGTCGTGATGTATCATATGATGGAAGCTTATAATAGCATTGGTATATCAAACATTATTGCCCAAGATGTTGTCAATGGTGTGGGTTCATTCTTTGTGGTTGCAATTGGCGGTACAGTAATTGGTAAGTACATCTACAACTACATCTGCATCATTAAACAACAGTTAAAAGTAGATTGTGTGAAAACATATTGAACCACAAGTCAGACAGATGGATGATGACTACGACCATAATAAATGTGAATATTTGTCTTGTCTGTTTTTTTTTTATTATAAAATTTTCTTCATCATTTGCTCATGATGTTAATGTTTTTGTTGTTATTATTGTTTCTTTTTTTTTCTTTTGTTTAGGTATCATTTGGGGCTTCCTGACTGGTTTGGTAACACGTTTCACAGATCACGTGCGCGTTATAGAACCCATCTTTATCTTTGTCATGGCATATTTGGCATATTTAAATGCTGAAATATTCCATATGAGTGGCATTTTAGCGTAAGTATTTATATAATCTATCTTCTTGTGCTTAGTGAGGAGAAAAAGTAATTTCTTTTATATCTATTGGAATCCATTTCAGTATAACCTTCTGTGGTATAACCATGAAAAATTATGTCGAATCGAATATATCACAAAAATCCCATACAACTGTTAAATATGCTTTAAAAATGATATCAAGTTCCTCGGAAACGGTTATATTTATGTTCTTGGGTGTGGCCACTGTTAATAATAATCATGTATGGAATACATGGTTTGTTATCTTAACCATATTATTCTGTTCCGTATTTAGAATTATTGGTGAGTTTTGAAATCCTTTCGAACATAATGGAATATTAATTAATTCTTTTTTTAATTTCTATTTCAGGTGTTATTGTTTTATCGGCGATTGCAAATCGTTTCCGTTTACATAAATTATCACGTGTCGATCAGTTTGTTATGTCATATGGTGGTTTACGTGGTGCCGTTGCCTTTGCCCTTGTCCTGTTAATTAATGAAGATCTTGTGCCTCAAAAGAATATGTTTGTTACCACTACCATTGCTGTGATATACTTTACCGTGTTCTTGCAGGGCATAACCATAAAACCGCTCGTTAAAATCTTAAATGTTAAACGTGCTAACAAACGTAAACCCACCATGAATGAACGTATACACGAAAGAGTAAGACAAAGAGATAGATAGAGAGAGAGAATGTGTTAAAAACTTATTTATTTTAAATATTTTTAATTTTTCTCTTTTTTCAAGTTTATGGATCATTTAATGGCTGGAATTGAGGATATTATTGGTAAAACTGGTAACTATAATGTGCGTGATAAATTCAAACGTTTCGACAATCGTTTCATACGTCCTCTATTGATAAGAGATCTTAAGGTGAGTTTAAAGTTAAAAAAAGATTTTAATAAAAAAGAGAAAACTCAAGATGTATCGTGAACGGATTACACTGTAGTTCATATAAGAGAATAGTCGAGAGTCAAACACATAGAATGGACTTATGAGTGCTATATAATAAGGACTATTGAGCAATCATTAGTAAGGACTAAAGGTAGTCAGATCTATATAGCAGGCTTTAGTCAAGACTAATAAGGAGTGTATAGTCAGGACTATAGATCAGTCTATAGTCAGGACTATAGATCAGTCTATAGTCAGGACTATAGATCAGTCTATAGTCAGGACTATAGATCAGTCTATAATCAGGACTATAGATCAGTCTATAGTCAGGACTATAGATCTGTCTATAGTCAGGACTATAGATCAGTCTATAGTCAGGACTATAGATCAGTCTATAGTCAGGACTATAGATCAGTCTATAGTCAGGACTATAGATCAGTCTATAGTCAGGACTATAGATCAGTCTATAGTCAGGACTATAGATCAGTCTATAGTCAGGACTATAGATCAGTCTATAGTCAGGACTATAGATCAGTCTATAGTCAGGACTATAGATCAGTCTATAGTCAGGACTATAGATCAGTCTATAGTCAGGACTATAGATCAGTCTATAGTCAGGACTATAGATCAGTCTATAGTCAGGACTATAGATCAGTCTATAGTCAGGACTATAGATCAGTCTATAGTAAGGACTATAGATCAGTCTGTAGTCAGGACTATAGATCAGTCTGTAGTCAGGACTATAGATCTGTCTATAGTCACGACTATAGATCTGTCTATAGTCAGGACTATAGATCAGTCTGTAGTCAGGACTATAGATCTGTCTGTAGTCAGGACTATAGATCAGTCTGTAGTCAGGACTATAGATCAGTCTATAGTCAGGACTATAGATCAGTCTATAGTCAGGACTATAGATCAGTCTATAGTCAGGACTATAGATCAGTCTATAGTCAGGACTATAGATCAGTCTATAGTCAGGACTATAGATCAGTCTGTAGTCAGGACTATAGATCAGTCTATAGTCAGGACTATAGATCAGTCTATAGTCAGGACTATAGATCTGTCTATAGTCAGGACTATAGATCAGTCTATAGTCAGGACTATAGATCAGTCTATAGTCAGGACTATAGATCAGTCTGTAGTCAGGACTATAGATCTGTCTATAGTCAGGACTATAGATCTGTCTATAGTCAGGACTATAGATCAGTCTGTAGTCAGGACTATAGATCAGTCTATAGTCAGGACTATAGATCAGTCTGTAGTCAGGACTATAGATCTGTCTATAGTCAGGACTATAGATCTGTCTATAGTCAGGACTATAGATCAGTCTATAGTCAGGACTATAGATCTGTCTATAGTCAGGACTATAGATCAGTCTGTAGTCAGGACTATAGATCAGTCTGTAGTCAGGACTATAGATCAGTCTATAGTCAGGACTATAGATCAGTCTATAGTCAGGACTATAGATCAGTCTATAGTCAGGACTATAGATCAGTCTATAGTCAGGACTATAGATCAGTCTATAGTCAGGACTATAGATCAGTCTATAGTCAGGACTATAGATCAGTCTATAGTCAGGACTATAGATCAGTCTATAGTCAGGACTATAGATCAGTCTATAGTCAGGACTATAGATCAGTCTATAGTCAGGACTATAGATCAGTCTATAGTCAGGACTATAGATCAGTCTATAGTCAGGACTATAGATCAGTCTATAGTCAGGACTATAGATCAGTCTATAGTCAGGACTATAGATCAGTCTATAGTCAGGACTATAGATCAGTCTATAGTCAGGACTATAGATCAGTCTATAGTCAGGACTATAGATCAGTCTATAGTCAGGACTATAGATCAGTCTATAGTCAGGACTATAGATCAGTCTATAGTCAGGACTATAGATCAGTCTATAGTCAGGACTATAGATCAGTCTATAGTCAGGACTATAGATCAGTCTATAGTCAGGACTATAGATCAGTCTATAGTCAGGACTATAGATCAGTCTATAGTCAGGACTATAGATCAGTCTATAGTCAGGACTATAGATCAGTCTATAGTCAGGACTATAGATCAGTCTATAGTCAGGACTATAGATCAGTCTATAGTCAGGACTATAGATCAGTCTATAGTCAGGACTATAGATCAGTCTATAGTCAGGACTATAGATCAGTCTATAGTCAGGACTATAGATCAGTCTATAGTCAGGACTATAGATCAGTCTATAGTCAGGACTATAGATCAGTCTATAGTCAGGACTATAGATCAGTCTATAGTCAGGACTATAGATCAGTCTATAGTCAGGACTATAGATCAGTCTATAGTCAGGACTATAGATCAGTCTATAGTCAGGACTATAGATCAGTCTATAGTCAGGACTATAGATCAGTCTATAGTCAGGACTATAGATCAGTCTATAGTCAGGACTATAGATCAGTCTATAGTCAGGACTATAGATCAGTCTATAGTCAGGACTATAGATCAGTCTATAGTCAGGACTATAGATCAGTCTATAGTCAGGACTATAGATCAGTCTATAGTCAGGACTATAGATCAGTCTATAGTCAGGACTATAGATCAGTCTATAGTCAGGACTATAGATCAGTCTATAGTCAGGACTATAGATCAGTCTATAGTCAGGACTATAGATCAGTCTATAGTCAGGACTATAGATCAGTCTATAGTCAGGACTATAGATCAGTCTATAGTCAGGACTATAGATCAGTCTATAGTCAGGACTATAGATCAGTCTATAGTCAGGACTATAGATCAGTCTATAGTCAGGACTATAGATCAGTCTATAGTCAGGTCAGGACTATAGATCAGTCTATAGTCAGGACTATAGATCAGTCTATAGTCAGGACTATAGATCAGTCTATAGTCAGGACTATAGATCAGTCTATAGTCAGGACTATAGATCAGTCTATAGTCAGGACTATAGATCAGTCTATAGTCAGGACTATAGATCAGTCTATAGTCAGGACTATAGATCAGTCTATAGTCAGGACTATAGATCAGTCTATAGTCAGGACTATAGATCAGTCTATAGTCAGGACTATAGATCAGTCTATAGTCAGGACTATAGATCAGTCTATAGTCAGGACTATAGATCAGTCTATAGTCAGGACTATAGATCAGTCTATAGTCAGGACTATAGATCAGTCTATAGTCAGGACTATAGATCAGTCTATAGTCAGGACTATAGATCAGTCTATAGTCAGGACTATAGATCAGTCTATAGTCAGGACTATAGATCAGTCTATAGTTCAGTCTATAGTCAGGACTATAGATCAGTCTATAGTCAGGACTATAGATCAGTCTATAGTCAGGACTATAGATCAGTCTATAGTCAGGACTATAGATCAGTCTATAGTCAGGACTATAGATCAGTCTATAGTCAGGACTATAGATCAGTCTATAGTCAGGACTATAGATCAGTCTATAGTCAGGACTATAGATCAGTCTATAGTCAGGACTATAGATCAGTCTATAGTCAGGACTATAGATCAGTCTATAGTCAGGACTATAGATCAGTCTATAGTCAGGACTATAGATCAGTCTATAGTCAGGACTATAGATCAGTCTATAGTCAGGACTATAGATCAGTCTATAGTCAGGACTATAGATCAGTCTATAGTCAGGACTATAGATCAGTCTATAGTCAGGACTATAGATCAGTCTATAGTCAGGACTATAGATCAGTCTATAGTCAGGACTATAGATCAGTCTATAGTCAGGACTATAGATCAGTCTATAGTCAGGACTATAGATCAGTCTATAGTCAGGACTATAGATCAGTCTATAGTCAGGACTATAGATCAGTCTATAGTCAGGACTATAGATCAGTCTATAGTCAGGACTATAGATCAGTCTATAGTCAGGACTATAGATCAGTCTGTAGTCAGGACTATAGATCAGTCTATAGTCAGGACTATAGATCAGTCTATAGTCAGGACTATAGATCAGTCTATAGTCAGGACTATAGATCAGTCTATAGTCAGGACTATAGATCAGTCTATAGTCAGGACTATAGATCAGTCTATAGTCAGGACTATAGATCAGTCTATAGTCAGGACTATAGATCAGTCTATAGTCAGGACTATAGATCAGTCTATAGTCAGGACTATAGATCAGTCTATAGTCAGGACTATAGATCAGTCTATAGTCAGGACTATAGATCAGTCTATAGTCAGGACTATAGATCAGTCTATAGTCAGGACTATAGATCAGTCTATAGTCAGGACTATAGATCAGTCTATAGTCAGGACTATAGATCAGTCTATAGTCAGGACTATAGATCAGTCTATAGTCAGGACTATAGATCAGTCTATAGTCAGGACTATAGATCAGTCTATAGTCAGGACTATAGATCAGTCTATAGTCAGGACTATAGATCAGTCTATAGTCAGGACTATAGATCAGTCTATAGTCAGGACTATAGATCAGTCTATAGTCAGGACTATAGATCAGTCTGTAGTCAGGACTATAGATCAGTCTATAGTCAGGACTATAGATCAGTCTATAGTCAGGACTATAGATCAGTCTATAGTCAGGACTATAGATCAGTCTATAGTCAGGACTATAGATCAGTCTATAGTCAGGACTATAGATCAGTCTATAGTCAGGACTATAGATCAGTCTATAGTCAGCACTATAGATCAGTCTATAGTCAGCACTATAGATCAGTCTATAGTCAGCACTATAGATCAGTCTATAGTCAGCACTATAGATCAGTCTATAGTCAGCACTATAGATCAGTCTATAGTCAGGACTGTAGAGTCGCGTGGAGTGAGGAATATACCCTCTAGATGGTAAGGAAGAACAGATTAAAGTAGTGACTATGTGGACTAGTTATAAAGCTTTACTCAGACTTAAACTTTGTCCAGGAAAAGGGGACATAGTTATGTTTACTTAGAACAAGTAATTTTAATTTTTTTTTCACCACATCTCTCTCCTTGATCTTTAGCATGAAAGAGAACTTTTCATATTAGATCACATACCGATGCAACAGTATACTGAAACTATAAAACATAGAAATAGAAAGGAAGCAGCCAAAAAACGTAAGGAAAAGATGAAACAAGAGAGACAATTCTCAAGTTATCGTTTAAGACAACGTAATCAAGATGACGATGATGATGAAGAAGGATTATAAGAAATTTTGGGAAAAATAATTTTTCAAATCAAGAAATCAAGTTAAATTCAAGCAAGCAAATTGTGAAAAAAGGGTGGGATTTAATAGTTTATAAAGAAGATTGTAAAAAAGCTTTAAATTTAAAGTTTTTTTTTTTAATTTTAAAATTTTCGCTTTAATTAAAATTCTTTTCATATTTTTTTTCAGGGTGCCGAACCGAAAATTATTGAAACTTATTCAAAATTAACAATGCGTGATGCCATCGAAGTAATGCGTCGCAATCCCTCAACAATTGGTCAAATAACTGGCACTGAGTCGATGAGTGCCTTATTTAGAAATTACACCAATAATTGTATTGGTGGAAGGTGGGCACCACCAACTATTTATACAACCTGGTAAACGAATTTTAGACAATTCTCTCCTTCCTTTAAAGAAGCTAAAAGTTGGGCATTTTACATGCAAAAACAAGCATTGCAAACAATCAAAAGTTGTTATGTAAAAACCCAACATAAAGCAAAAGTGCATGTTGTATGTTCTTAATTGTTTCTCTTTTTTTTTTGATAACAAATGAACGTCTAAAACTGTATTGTTTTATTATGAATATTTTTATTGTCCTTTTTAGTTTCAGCACAACACTAAATACTAACAACTACACAACAACACTATCAGTTAGCAAAATGGGATTTAATATTTCTTGAAAATCTCTTATATCTATCGCATGATATATATTTTTGGTTTTATATTTCTACACTTTCTTAACAAATTTTATATTAGAATTTCTTTACTAACAAGAATGTATTAAATTATTTAATAACTTTAACTATTTTTCTTTACTATTTATAGTTAAAACAAATTTGAAGCCTTTTTTTTAAACATACAATTAACGTCATAATGTCAATCATGTAAATGTCAAGAAAACTATTTATAAAATGAAATTCTTGTAACGAACATGTAACGAAATTAACGAACATGTTTAAACGTGTAAATGACAGTAAATTGCATTTAAATCCCCAAAAGGTGTAATTGATTGCACCACCAGTAGTTGAACTTTATGTAATTTGAAGAATTTTGTTTTTGGCCAAAAATTTTTTAAAAGGTTTTGATATTGTTAAGTGAATTGTTGCCCTTTTTCGAAGATGAGGAAGGAGGAAGATTTTTTGAATTATTAAATTTTAGAAAATTTTTGAAAGAACAGTCAATTAATGTGTTTGAAAAGAACAGTGTGCTAATTTATGTAACAAAAGTGATAAATTCATATTTAAGTGATACCTGAAAAATGTCACCATTAGCGAAAATATAATTTTTTGAATGAAATTTTATTAATTTCGATATATTTTTTTTATTTTTATTGTTATAAAAACTTTTATTCGAACTTTAATAAGAATACAAAATTCTTTAATAATGTTTTTATAATTTTTTTTCGAAATTCAATTCGTAAAAATTGAAAAACTATTTAATCTTTAACAGTTGATGATTTAAATCATTTTTAAAATGTTTCCCATGTTCGAAAGTTTTTCGAAATTATGTTCGAATTTTCGAAAATATGACAAAATTGTTAAATAAATAATATTTGAAGTTTGAGTTTTTTTATGGTTTAACACAATATTCGAATTTTTTGTAAAGTTTGAATTTTTTGAAATTCACTTAGAATACAAAATAATAAAATATTTCTAAAATTTTGAAATTTCTTCAACTGTTTGAATTTTTTTTTAATTCGAAAAATTTTCTTTAAAGTTTCAACAAATTTTGTATTCAAAAAGATCGAAAGTTTACTTAATTCTAAACATTTTATTATTATTACGTCACTTATTTAATTTTTTCAATGTTCGAAAATTATTAAAATTATTATTGAATTTTTTAAAATAATGGAAATTTTGAAATAGTTAAAATTTGAAGTATGAGTTTTTTACTGATCGAAAATTTTAAGAAATATTTTGAAACTGATTAATAAATAATTGTTAAAAAATTGCTCTTTAAATATTTCAAAGTTGTTTTTAAGTTCGAAAATTTTAGAAGTTATACTTATTTTTAAATTTCCACAAAATTTTATTAATTAATAGGGATGAAATATTTTGAATTGTTATTATATTGAAAGTTTTTTTGATGTTCGTAAAATGTTTCGAAATTATGTTCGAATATTCGAAAATCACCAAAAAAAATTCAAAAGACAAAATCTTACCCAAATAATACTTTTACTACATTATTTAAGTTATTTTTTTGTTCCGAATTTTTATAATTTTTTCTTTCGAATATTGTAAATTCCAAAACAAACACTTTTTTGTTTTATTATTATCAGTTTTCATTCTATTTTCTTAAATATTTTGTTTTTTTTCCATGTTCGAAAATTTTCGAAATTTATTTCGAATATTCGAAAATTATTGAAAGGTGTGAAATTAATAAAAATCATATATAAACAAGTTTTAGATAAAAATTTAAACACGATTTTTTAAATATGAAATCTTAATTTCAATTTCTTTTTCATTTTTATTCGAATTTAAATTTTTCATTGTTATTTATTTTGATAAAATTTTTGCTAAAGAAAAATTATTACATTTGTAATTGATTTAAGAAGAAATTTAAATTCGAAGGAAAATGTTTTTTAAGAATATTAACATTTATCAATTACTGTCGACTTATAAAAAAACAAGTCTTTATATGTTCGAAAATCATTTTTAAGTAAACATTTTTATTTAAGAAACAAATTTCGAATTAAAAATAATTTTTCATATGTTCGAAAATAGTTTTGAAATCACATATTTATTTAAAAAAGAAATTTGAAATAAAAATTTAATAAATAATTAATTAAAATATATTTTCTATATTCAAAATAATTTGATCTATCGATTATTTAATATTTTTTAAAAAAGTAGATATTATAAAAAATTAGTTCGAAAACCTTTCTGGAACGAAACTAGTCTACAAAACTAAATTTTTGTAATGTTCGAAAATTTTTAAAATTTTAAACAGATTTTTGAAAAAATTAAAAAAAAAAATAATAAAAAATCATTTAAAATTTATGTTAATAATTTTTAAAAATATTAAAACGAAATCGAACTTTAATGAAAATTATAATATTAACAATGTTTGTTATGTTTGTAAGTTTTCGAAAATGAATTCAAGCTTTCGAAAATCATGAAAATGTTGTCGTTTTTTTTCTTTACAAAAATTTTTAATTATTTTCTAAAATATTATGAAAAATTTAAATAAATAATTTTGAAAAATATAAAATACTGAGCCAATTTGTGTCATGTTCGAAAATTTTCGAAATTATATTCGAATTTTCGAAAATCACGAAAAAAGTTGTTTAAAAAAGAAATCTAAAGAAAATTTTTATTAAATAATTTATAATTTTTTCACATTTTCGAAAATTTTCAAAATTTATTTAATTCTTCACTTTGATATAAAATTTTAAAAGCAAAATTTTATGAAAAATTTAAAAATAAAATTTTATAAATTTAATAAACGTAAACAATTTTTCATATTCGAATTTTCGAAAATCATTAAAAAATTATTGTGAAAAACAAGAAATTAAAATATTTATTAAAATTTATTAAATAATTTGTAAATGAAGATTTTTCATTCATTCGAAAATTTTCGAAATTTAGAGAATTTATTATAATTCGGCTTGCCCGAATAAGGCACTTTGATATATATTTTATGTTGTTGTAGTCTGTTTATATAATAGTTAAGTGATATGTGTTCAGTATTTGTGTATTAATAATTTTCTTTTCTAAAATGGAATAAAAACTTAAAATACACTTTTTTAAAAAAATAGTTTTCTTTGGAAAAAATTATCATAAAAATAAATTGCACTGAATTTTCTAAAATTCGTTTACTTATATTTCTATATATATAAATTTTTATTTAATATTAGAAAGTAGTTTATAATTTAGTCTGGTAGTTTAAAAAATGTATTACTAAATATAAAATAATATTTTAAATGACAAATTTTTGTTAAACAAAATTTAAAGAAAAAAATTGTAAACTATTGGACTTTTTTTTTAAATGAAAATTAGGATTTTTAATATTAAAAAATTTTTTTAATATTTTTTTAATTTTTATTTTCTTTATATAAAAAAAATAAATTATTGTAAATAATTGTAAAAACTCAGTAACTGTAAAACGTATATAGCTTCGCTGTAATATATTTTGAAATGGAATTGAATATGAGATTAATATTTTTTTTTGTCTTTTCCTCCCCCCCGAAATCTAGTCCCAGTCTTACAAATTTGGACAATACCTGTTCTCGCAATTTAGATATGCATGAATTGGATTATAATCCCTCCAAAAAGGATCTTACTGATGCCAGAATACATCATTTGTTGGCGGAAGAATTGAAACCTTATAGAAGGGTATGTAAATTTATTTTTTCAATCCCAAATTTCAAATCATTTTCAACATTTTTATAATTTTTCCAAAACTTTTTTATGAATTGCATAGAAAAAAATTGATAATTTTATTATAATTTAAAATGCAAAACGTTCGTTACAATTTAAAAAAAATAAACTCTCATACATGTTGTTAATAATATTTACAAAAATATTCTTTAAAAACGAAACAAAATTTTAACAAAATTATACAAAAATAAAAAATAAATAAAAAAATCAAAGAAAATTATTATCCAATTTTACACTTCTTTATAATTTTTATAATTAAAATTAGTATTATTTTTTTAGTTCTCGAATTGAAAAAGTAAAATCAACTCAAGAGTGAGATTGAAAAATTCTTAACATACTTTTGAGCTAATAAAAATTTTAATTTATTTATATATAAATATATATTTACTTTTTGGAAACCTTTTCTTTAACATTTTTATACAGCTTTCTGTCACTTTCTTCGAACAGGTAGTTCGTTTAAAATCCACCACACTCTAGTTTTAAGCTCATCAATTTTCTTTTAACATGAGCCCAATATCGCTCTACTGGTCTAAGCTCATGCCAGTTTGAAAGGATTTGCCTCTCTTGGTACAAATACCACATTATTGTTCTTACACCACTCAAGGGCATGTCCACCATAGTGACATTGATGACAAGTTAGGCCAAGTATAAGTGGTTACATGAATGGAAGAAGCCTTCTTTTGTAAATATTCCTTAATGTCAAGTTAGATATTTAAAGAGCCTGTTGTAACAAATTATTGGCTTCGTTTGCTGCAACTGCATATCGCTTGGAAAATTTGGACTGCTTATGGGTTCTTAACTTTTCCTTAACGTTCTCCCGAGCATTAGTAACATAACATTTTCGACCACAAATTGGGAAAAAAATCTCCCAGAACGTTCGTTTCTTCGTTTATTTCAGTCGGTCAAGCCCGACTATGTAATACCCCACACCCCTTTGTTGGTTTTAAAAGTACAACTACGACTTAAATTTACGTAAAATTTATGGGTTTGAAAACATATCGTAGCTAGAAGAAATAATGGACCGAGCCTCGTACAATTTCGAACATTGATTTTAGAGTATATTTATCTTAATTTGACCAGTTGTTATTACATTACCAACATATATGTGAGATTTATGCCCTTCGAAGGAAGGGTTTGTATGGGATCCTCGTATAATTTGGCAGATCGATTTAGATTAATAAAGAAGTTTTTTTTTGTTAAATTTCGTTGAAATCGCATTATATTTAGGACTTTTATGAGCTTGAAATCTCATTTTGCAAGGACAGCTGGTGGGAGGTACCTGATATTACAGGACCGAACTGAGCCAATTTTAAAAGACTTCGTTCTTGGGTTAAAATAATAATATATACCAAATATCACCAAGATATCTCAAAAATTGCAGCCAGCCGGACGGACAGACAGAAAGACATACGGATATCGTAAATCGACTCAAAAAGTGATATCAGTTCCAAACCATTTAAGTGTAGGGTATAAAAAAATCTAATAATACTTCGATTAAAAGTTTTTAGAAAAAATGTGTGTTAAGAATTTTTCGATCTCACTCCTTATAAATCTGAAATTTAGAAAATATTTTTACAAATTATTTATATTTTTCAAATTTTTAAAAAATTTAAAAATATATATTTTTTTTAATTTTATTTTCTATTTATTTTTTAATATTAATTTTTTTTAGATTTTTTTTCTTAAATTTAAGTTTAAATATAATAATTTGATTTTAATTTAAAAATAATAATTTTAGTAAATTTCTTTTATTGCTAATTTATTTATAAAAATAATTAATGTTTATTTATATTTTTTTCTCTCTTTTTTATTTATTTGAACTCTCTTCGCCTTTTTAATTTTCGCCCATAAATTTTTATTTCTTTTCTTAAAAACATTTTATATGGCTTTTTTATTGGAAAAAATATTTAAAATTTTTTTAAAAATTGGCTTTTTAAAAAAAAATATCAAATTTTGTTTATTTTTCTTTATGCGCTTCATTTTTGTGTCATCAACATCCTCATCATAACCTCAAAAAATAAACACAAAAAATATAAAAAAAAAAATCATATTTTGTCTTTAAAAAAAAATCTACAAAAAATCAAACAAATTTCTCCAAAAATCTTTCTCTGTAAATTTAATCAAAAAATATCCAGGCCTCTATGCAAATGGTACGAATTATAAAGAAAAAAAAACATTTTTTTATAAATTGGTTGTATTTGTTTTTTTGTTGTTGTCTAAAACTAAAACTAAAACTTTAATATTTGATTTTTTCTTTTTTGAACTTTAATTTTACGTTATTTTTGTTTTTTTCGTTTTAAATAGTTTTGATATTTTTTACTAATAAAAAAATCTGTTCAGTTATATTTTTCTATTAAAGACAACAAATTTTATATAATTAATGTTTAATATTTGATGTTTAGCATTTTTTAAATTTTGAAATTTTTTTTATAACTTTTTTTTAATTTTATTATAATTTTATAACTTTCAATAGAATTTTTATAAAAATGCAACTAATATCTCTTAAGTCAGTTCAAAATTTATAATAATTCGAATTTCCAAAAAAAAAAAAATCAAAATTTCTCAAAATTAAGACGAATATTTATTTAAATGGTTCTATAAAGATATGGAGTCACGGGAAGAGAGGAAGTTATGCTATTAATTTCATAGGACTATATCGGTATTATTAGTTAAACAAATCCATTTAAACATATTTAGAAACGACTTTTGTTTAATTTCTCAATTTTTACTAAAAAACATTTTCAAAATTGTTTCAAATCTTCAATTTTTTTATAAAATTTTGAAATTTTGGCAAAATTTTTAATATTTAGTAGAACTTGAATTAAATTTTAGAATTTAAGATAAATTAAAAATTAAATTATTTTACTATTTTTTTAATAAAATATTGAATTTTGGTTTCATATATTGAATTGAAATTAAGATTTTAAATAACAATTTTTTAATAATATAAACACTTGAATAAAATTAAAAATTCAAAATTTAGATTTTGAGCATTTTAAAATACGATTTTGAATAAAATATTAAATTTGAAACACAAATTTAATTTTAAAGACAATTTTTGAAAATTAATTTTTGAAAATTTGAATATAAAATTTTAACTTAAATTTAGAACTACGAATTTTTCAAATATCGCTCATTTGCGTCAAGGTAGTCATTACACAGAATTTGAAAAATTTTAAAAAAAAATTTGATAAAATTTTGAATTTTTGAAACAATTTTTGGTTTTTTAACAAAATAAAAATATTGAAATTAAAAAAAAAAAAAATAAAATAAAAATATTGAAATTAAAAAAAAAACAGTATAAAAATATTATTTTTATAAATTTATAATGAAAATTACAATTTAATTTTCAATAGAAAATATTTTTGATTTTTTTTCAATAAAAAATTAATTTAAATTCTGAATTTGCTTGATTCAAATTTTGAAAACTCATAATTTAAAATTGTGAAATACAAAATAAATTCACAAATCTTTTGCAAATTGAAAATTATATAAAATATTGAACATATTTTGATATCTGATAAAAATATAGAAATATAGAATTTTTGAAATATTGAAAATATGAAGAAAAATTAAATATTTAAAATTTGCTGAAATAAAAATAAATAAATAATTTTTTCTAAAATATTATTTCCTTCACGATTTTATTCAAAAGAAAATTGGATCTTAATTTTTTTTTTTAAGTCAGATAATGAGATCAATTATTGGTCACGAACCAAAGTGTTAAAATGATTTTTAATTCTAAAAAAAAACCTTCATTGAATTTATCCAAAATGTCCATAATGAACAATCTGTTATAAACCACAATTCTGGATCAGTGGTATTATTGTAAGTGATCTTGAAGCAGATCTCAATATGTCGAATTCTAAGTGAAAATTTGCAATGTGAAAACAGTTCTGAAATTCGGTGTTTTTTTTTGCTTAAAAGCAAATTTACTTTGTTTTTAAATATCGCTGATCCTGTTTTAGCGTCCTTTAAAAATTTTGCTCCTTTTATCGTTTGGCATAGAAAATGCTTGGAAAATGTTTATATTTTGCTCAAGTTTTTCTTTTATTAAAAATTTATTTGCATTTTCAGGTTGAGTTCTTTTTTTGCATGCTTTTGAGTTATTCTCAGTTTAATTTGAGTTTTATTTGAGTTTAAATTTATGTTTTCTACTTTCTTATTTCTTTCAGTTTTTAATTATCACATATTGATGTTATATTTTTCAAATTAGCACTAGAACACTAAATATTTATTAAATTAAATTAAAAGAAAAAATCACCAAAAAACGCTTTAAATGCATCTTTTTCTTCTCAA
>PYHX02000158.1:20380661-20417346 GCA_004302925.2 Cochliomyia hominivorax
TTTTTTTTTATAAAATTCTACCAAAATAAAAAAAAAAAAAAACACAATAATTTATTATTATCATCGAACTCTTACATTTAAGCTTTTTTTCTTTGTCAGCAAATTGACATCACTTGTTTGTGTTTTGTTTACAAACATTTTACAAAATGCCGCATTCACTTTTTACACATTTAAAACACACATTTTTCTAATCATAATTACGTCTATTTTCAATTTACTTAATTTAATTTATATTCTTTATTAATTGAACTTTATTTTAACACTAAAATTATTAATTTCACTTACTTTTTTCCCGTCACAAATTTAAATTTAATGAAACGAATTATCACAACGTGTTTAATGCACCGGCGAATGTAAACAAACTGGAAAACAAACAGGGAATAACAAAACAAATGAACAAAAGCTTTTTTAGGAGGAAAAGGAAATGATGTTTGTATATTTTATGGAAGGTGGTTGTCTTAACTAAATAAGTTGTGTCTTATTCTAAACAAATTTAGTTAAGAAAAAGTAATATAATCTAAAGCAAGATTAGAGTTGCCAGATTGATTATACATTTGAACTTAGAAATATTTAAGTTTCGAAAGTGACAGTCGTTTTTAAATTGGAAATCTGGTTAATGAAGGAGGAACTCCCATAGAATCTAATTCTAAGATAAGATTTTTTAAACATAACTTTGAAGCTATTGTCAGGAGTTGGTAGGAGAAGGTGAATAGTAGTCGAAACAGTTGTTAGTTCTTTTAGGTAACAAAACGAGATCAGCCATACATGGTAAAATATCTGCAGGACACAGTCCTTCGGAACTTTTTTTGGGAAATTTCCAATGGCGGTGCCTCAAGCACTCATTTCCCAGGTACGAGAAATCTACAGACAACAACACAATCGAAGGGTTGTTGAGTAATGTCCAACAAAAGATTACGGCAACTGTAAATCGTGACCTTTACCTTCAAGGAAGGAGGGGCTCTCGAATTAAAAACTTATGTATTTAATGATCTACACCAGTTAACGACGATATATATTCAAATCAAAAAGCACATGATCAATGTATAAAACCCCTAATTAATACCGCTTTGCGATGCCACAGCATTCACCAAAGTGCAAGCGTGACACTCAAAACTCTCGATAACAAGCAAAATAGTAAAATCTGACCTTCTTTAAGCGATAACGACGATGACGCAATAGATGTTTACTCACCCAGAGCTGCTTTAACTATTAACAGCCCTCAAAACTAATAATAATTTAAATTATAAAATTATAATTATTACAATTTTAGCTTTTTTCATTTTGACATCAAATTGACATCACTTTTTTGTTATGTTTTGTTACTTTTTGGTCAAAATGCTGCATCTTTTTACAAATTTAATTTAAATTAACATATTAACGTTATTTTAATTTAATTCGCTTAATTTTTTCTCGTCATAAAATTAAATTTTAATGAGACGAATTAGCGCAACGTGCTTTTAATACACCGGCGATCGTTAAGCTGCAGTATGACACAGGTAGATAGTTAAAGTCACACCCGTATACAGCCAAACCCATATCATTATATGAAGCTACGAACAATCATGGAACGACCTTCGGATAATCTGTTTTCCTGATTTATTCAATTAGAGTGCTTATTAATTACATATTACATTAATTATGATTTGTTGGTGTATGATGTGTTATGTATGTATGTATGATTTGGTGTATGATGTGTAGTGTTGGGCTTTTCCCATACTCCTATCGAAGTAAATAAATCTCTTCTTCCGATTAATAGTAGATGTTAATGGTTCATTTCTAGCTTTTCTTGGACTTTACCAGCATTGTGCATCACTCTCCAAACAGTTTCAAATTCTAGCAAGCGATATGGGTGTTACTGTTTTAAAATCACTTAAACCTTTCGCTTTCAGTTCAATACTTTTAAGAATAGTTTCGCCTTTAAAGCGATTTATGATGTTTCGAATGGTAAACTGCTAAGACTCAGTGATGTTTGGAAGTGGGAATTGTGTGGAAGCTATCAAAATTAATTGTATCACCTCTAATTAAACTATTTTTATGTTTAAAAGGTTAATGACCTTTAAATCCAAACCTTTGTAATATATCATCTTACAATATTTCGTTTACGAAACTCCATTTTGACAGTTAGAAAAAAATTGCGCCATATTTCAATAGAATTGATTTATAGTTAAGAGTTTTATTAGCTTAAAAAACTTATTCCGAATAGCACCTCATATGAGTGATATATACGTACATACATTGGTCAAATTAAAAATATATATTCAACGTAGAACAATAATTATTACGAATTTTAATAGAATTGGTATATATAACTTATTCTGCCGAATAATATAGGAAGCTATAAGCCGAACTGAACTAGACCGAAATTTTTTACGAATTTCAAACTTAAACCCATATTCCGGGAAAGCACAAGGTGTAGATATTCATTTTCAAAATTGCGACTCTATGTTATGGTTAGAGGAATTCGTTTTCGGAATTTAGAGGATGTCTTAAATATCGGTTTTGAATATAGACTGATATAGCTGGCCAAGAATCAAAATCGTGTGAATATTTCAACTCATATTTTGATTTGATGCAAGAACATATGTACTTTATAATGGGGCCTTGCATGATTCCTTCCTAGCGTTACACACAGAACTACTTATAGTGATGACAGTCTTCATCGATAAAATTAATTTGCTTAAAAGAAAATGTTGGAATCAATTAATTTTGAATGGAATAATTTATATACAATTTGTTATAACTTCCATCACCACAAGTGATGGAAAATATTACATTAATTTTATCAAGTCTTATGTAACACAACACTATACTTACTTATAGCACAATAAAAATCTGACTCGATTATCGAAATTCGTCACTTTTGACTCACACATTATTCAATTAATGAAATTTGTCATGTATGTTTTTGTCAGATCTGAAATTCAGCAGAAAAAAAGGTATAAACCGAAGACTATGAAATCGCTATAATCTACTGTACCGATTTTATGGTTTTAAGTATTAAACTTCTGAAAACAACAACAAACAATTTGCCAAATTTTATTCACACCAGATAATTAGTGAGGAACTTACCGTGCCAACACATACGCTTGCTACGCTCGCCTGTTAACTACATAGTGTTAAAGTTAACAGAATACATTTAAACATAACCAAATTTTTAATTCTGCACTTCATATTTAGGATTAATGTAGAGAGCAAAACCTATCACGGTTGCTGTAGGATTGTATTTCCAAGTTGTAAGTAGTATACGATCGACATTGTGGTTAAATGCTATGCGTTGTGTTACCCTAATTAATTCAATATCATTTTGATAAATTATAATTCAGATGATAAATTATAATTCAGATATACTATTAATTGACTTGCGTTGTGTTTAGTTCCTGTATGGTTAGGTGTTATTTGGACAATTCCTACTCCGAGCCGCAATGACTAGCGATGAGAAAAATAATAATTAGTAATAATGGATCCTCTAAATTGCAAAAATCATGAAATATAAGGCGAGCCAAAGTTGCATATCCAACATCGTCAGTGTCATCAACTACTTCGTTTTTTTCTTTATCAACGACTTTTTCAGTTACAATATTTTGTATTAGAATTACTAAGTCCTCATATTTCATTTTTGAATTATTTAAATATTTTAATAATAAAATATTAAATTAAATGTTAACTTTTTTATTGATGAAATTGCTCCGCTTAAAGAAATATTTGGAATCAATTAATTTTGGCCGAAATAATTTATTTAAATATTTTTTATGAACTGCATCAATTCAAAATCTGAGTTAATTTATCTGTGTCCATCTATTTTACCGTTTTAATAGTTGTATTGCATTGAGTAGTTCTATACTGGGGAAAACTTCGGGTTCATATAGTTGTCGCTGAGTTGACAATCTTTGGCCAAACTGGGTTCGTTCCGGAGTTAAAATCCAATTGTTGGTTTTTAATAGATTTTGAAACGTGATTTTATTCTTCGGTTTTATTCTTCAGTGGCCGCCAGGGTCTACTTACGGCTTCACCAACCTTAAGTAATAAGTCCAGTTAAAGTTACTTGAAAATGTTATTGGGATCAAATTTTAAAAATTCTCAGTGTAGTAGTTCTTTAGATATTTGATTATCAACATTTTCTTTGTATGGAGACTACCTCTCCACCTGATCCAATCCGTCCTTCATTTTGTTTCGGTCCTTCATAAAGTGGTTGGGATCAAATTTAAAAATTCTCGCTGTTATTGTTCTTTAAATATTTGATGATCAATATTTGTCTGTATGAGGGCTTCCTCTCCCTCTGAACTTATTCGTCTCACATTTTGCTTTGTAAAAAATTTTCTTGAGAAAATTATTGGGACCATATTTGAAAATTCTCGCTGTTATAGTTAGATATTCGATGATCAAAAATTGCTTCATATGGGGGCTACCTCTCCCACTGATTCTATCCGCCCCACATTTTGTCCTGTAAAAAAATTCCTTAAAAATTTTCAAATTCCCGATGAAATAGTTCTTAAGATATTCGATAATCAATATTTTCGGTCTGATATTTTGAGTTGTTCCCTTAAAAATGTATGGCTCTGGAAACACTCATTTATGAAAATATTTTACTACAAATAAATAAAGAAGTTCACGACGATCAATTAAGAATATATTACATACAGACTCCCTTCCGAAAATCACTTTTAAGTTCATAAGCCTTTAGAAAAAGTAATAATGTGATAATATTTTGTATATTTAAGTTTTATAGAACCGGAAAGCAGAGCAAAAATATATGAGGGTCGGTCGAGGTCCATAATTTTCTAGAGTCTTAATATGACCTTCAATTACAAAATTAACCTCCAATGCCATAAGTCTCTCATAAAAAAATTTAAGAAATTATGCCGAAATTTCGGGAGTTATGAAAAAATAGATTTTGGTTCTCCCAAAATCTTTGTTTTTTTAAACTTTTTACTTTAAACACAAGCCGATAAAGGAGTCTTTTAGAGGAATATAAATACGGTTTAGGTAATTTAATTGAAATTGTCAACTTTAGGTGCCAGTTGCCATCTTTAAAATAATTTTGGCAACTGACAATAAAACTGAACTTAAGTTGCCGTACATAAGGCCATAAGACAAATTTCTTATAGCTCACAAAGAATGCAAGAACTTTTTGACGGAGATTGGTATTTTTTTTTTTAATTCAAATTTAAAATTTGATTTCATGAAGATGAATTTTTAATTTTTTTCTTCACAAAATGTTTTTCATTTGTCCTTAATAAAATTAAAGATATTTGAAATTATTCGAATAAATCTTTAAAAAGAATCTGTATTCATTCAAATATTTTTATGACCCAGGGTGTCTGAATATGGGACCAGTTAGGTTCCCAAACTTCAAACTTAAAACTTAGCTCTGCCTTCATTTCATCATTGAAAATGCACTAAACATTTAAGAGTATTGGGTTTCCGATTTCTATACTCTTATTGATTTTTTGTTTAAATAAAACATTTTTTCAATATTTTTTTTAATAATTTTTTTCTTTATTTCTTTTTTTTATATGACAAATATTAATTTTTCTTTTCATCATTTTCTTAAATGCTAAAAACATATTTGGAAAACAAATATTTTTTTTAAATATATATTTTATACATTTTATAATATTTAAATATTTATATATATAAAAAAAACAAACATTACACATCGATTTTTATATATAAATTTGTTGAAGAAATTGTTTCTTTGTAGCAAATAAGTAACTTATTCAAGTTAATTAATTAATAGTTAAAAGAAATAATTAAAAAAAAACTAAAATTAAAGAGGATCATTATGATTGATAGAATATAAAAAGGGAGGAGGAGTTAAAAGTTTAATTTATAAGTTAATTACAAATGGTAACCGAATAATAGTTGCTTTGCCCGTTGCGAAAATTATATTATAGATGGCAACAGAGAACTGAAGTTGTCAATTTAAGTTGCCAAATAGTAAGTATTTAGGCAACTGTGTTTTTCTGGTTGCCTAATATATTTAACGAACTTGTTTTAAAATTAAAAATGTATAATTTTTGTTTTATTATTTTATATTTTTTCCAAATTTCAATTACTAAATTATTAAATTTTCAACATGAAAAGAATTTGAGGTACAGACAACGCAACTGAAGTTCGGTTGCCATACATAATCGACGAAATATAAATTTTATACAAAAAAAAATTTTAAAATAAAACTTAAAAATATAAATATTTTTTTAAAATAAATTAATTAAAATTAATAAAAATTAAAAGAATCATATTTTAAAAAAACATATTTAAAATTATTTAAAAACAAAATAATTTTTCAAATATTAAACTTTAATTTCAAAATTATTTAAACAAAAAAAAAAAAAAACACAGCTTTTGGGGAAATAAAAAAAAAACGAGTAACAAAAATTAATTTAAGTGGACTTTTGGTTGGGATTTATTATTTTAATATTTAAAAAAATTGATACAGCCATTTATTAATTTCTTGTTTGAATTTGTTTTATAATTAAATTTAATTATTTTTAAATTGTTTTTTAAATTTATTTTAAGTTTATTTATTTTTTAAGTTCAATATGGCAAATTTGTTGTTGGTTACGTTTTTTGTTTTAATTTATTGTTATTATATTTATTTTATTGTTTTTTTTTTTTTTTTTTTTTTTTTTTTTAATTAGTCAAGACAAAAACCATTTATAAAAGGGCAACAAAGTTGCCATCAGTTAAGAAAACATTAAGAACAAGTAAAATTGTTATAATCGTTTGAGCCTGGCTATGTAATACCCTAAACCACAATGTTGATTATAAATAGCAGTAATGAAAAATTAATGAACAACCCTCGCATAATGTGAAGTGTTTTATGGTGAAACTAACATTTATGTGAAATTTTTCTGGGGGGTTAAAAGAAATTGTGGATCGAACCTCGTACAATTTTGCACACATATCGGTTTTGGCTTTATTTATTTTAATTTGAAAATTCAAAGTGATATTTAGAAGGGACCTATAAAATGTAATGGACCGATCCTCGCATAATTTGACACATCATTTTCGTTAAAAATCGCTTTATATTAGGGGCTTAAAACCTCTTACCGGGAAGATATTTGTATGGGAAGTACCCGAAATATTGGACCGAATATGGTCAATTTCAATAGGCTTTGTCCTTGGTCCAAAATAATAACATGTACTAAATTCCATCGAGATATCTTAAAAATTTCGACCTGTAGAGTGTTAACAATGTTTACATGAACAGCCAGCCGGACACACAGACAGACGGTCGGATGGACATCGTTTTTTGGGCTCTAAATTTTTAAGCAGCTGTCAAGAACTTTTGTGAGCCTTGTATGTTTTTTAAAACTACAACAGCTTTTACTTTTCGTACCCAATAGTTTGAGCACTAAACTAACCAGACTGTTTTCCTAGGAGATGTGTTTGGGAGCTCTTTTGAAAATACTTCTTTTTGACTTTCTATCAACGGATAAGTTCTTCCGGTACTGTTTAATAACATTGGAAACAGTTTGACGGCAAACCTTCGGTCCAACTTACAAAAGTGGGACCAAGTTTTGTATTGTTGAAAATATTTAATAATTTTAGTACCCACTTTTTCCTGGTCACTCATTTTAATCGGATTAACAATATATTCACACGTTTGACATTAAACATAATAATTGACATGTTCCGTTACTGGGATTGCAGCCCTTGGCCGATGTTATGTTTCGGTTTATTCCGGTGCAAAGAACCAGCTTTTGTGGAAATCAAGGCATGTTTTTTTACTTCGAAGCAACATCTTCAGGCAATGCTGCTCTGAAATTAACTGGCCCGTGTTGGAGTTGAAGAAAATCCCTGGACTTTCCAGGAAAAGACTACATCATATATCGACCCAACTAAGGTGCAATGCTTCTTAGGCCAAATTTCATTGAGCTCTATTAACAGACAGACGGGTATAGCTATGGGGTCTGAGATGATTCCCTCTTAGCATTACACACGTAATAACAAAGTTCATATACCCTCTTCACCACTTGTGGTGGTGGAGCGAACAAAATTGAAAAAAAAAAACTGTTTTATGCTTTGTTGTTTCTCGATTCCTTATATATCGTTTGATTATATTTTACTTTAGTTTCTTAACTTTTTTCGCTTGTTTTTATAAATGATTTTTGTTTGTAAGATTTTTTATTTCTCTGAAGAAATTTAGTTTATTTTTTTTATATTTAAAAACGGAAGCTCTTTTTTAAAATAATTTTTTTTAACAAAAAATTTAAAAACAAATTATTATTTTTAATAAATTAAAATCATGTACAAATTAATAGTTTTCCCCTTGTTTTCCTTTTTAACTCCTTTTTTTAATGATAAATTTTTTCTTATTTTTTATAATTTTTTTCTTATTTTCTTTTAAGTAAAAAAAATTTGTTATAAAATAATCGAATATCACTTTGCCAATTTTTTTTTACAATTTTTCTTTGTTTGTGTGTGTGTGTGTGTTTTTTAAATTTTAAAAGACTTTGTCTTTTTTTCGTCTTGTTTTGTTTTTGTATTTTTTTTTATAAAAATTTGCTTCCAAATATTTTGTATTTTAAAATTAAAATTTCATTTTAAAGATCATCATTTTTTTCTTAATTTCTTTCCAAGATCATGTTGAGTTTTTTAATTTTTAAAGATTTTTTTTTCTTACAAAATTTCGAGTGAAAAAGTAAAATTTTCGTTAAAAAGGAATTGTATTTAAACAAGACAATTTTATTATTTAATAATCGATTTTTTACGAATTTTTGAATATTTTTTCAAAATCTAAAATTAAATGAATTCAATTGTTTTCAAATTTTCCTTAAAGCAAAAGAAATTTTATAAAAAAAATCTTTTTAAAAAATTATTTAATCAAAAATGTATTCAAAATATAAACAAGGGAGAATGAATCTTCAATACCCTGCAAATAATCGTGTGAATGTAATACATTATGTTTCGTACATACACCCGCACACATACATTCACAAACGTTTGCATTATATTAAAGTTATTCTTAAGGAGACATAAAATTAGTTATATTTTTGTCTTTAACTTTTTTCTACTGAACCGATTTTGATCATTTTGGTAATAGAAGAGATACGAAAGTTCTTTGCCTGAACTTAGTGGTTGTCCCAAATATCGGTCTATATCTTTCTATTATACTGAAACGATTTTGCTGATTTTAAATAAGAATCTTCTCGGGGCTATAACAAATACTCAGGCAAAATTTCATTAAATTATGTCAATTATTGTGCATGTGAGCGTGCCAACAAGAGGCAGACGACTAAATCGATTCAGATTTTGCTTTAATACAACAATATATACACATTATGGGGTCTGAGATGATTTTTAGAGTTACACACGGAATAACAAAGTTAATATACCCTCTGCATCACTTGCGGTAGTGGAGGGTATAAAAATGACATGAATTCGCCTCAAATTCACTTTAATTTCAAAAATCCTAATCTGACATTTCTGACAATCGCTTGTTTTCAGGAGTTTTGCAAAAGATTTTCTAAATTTAAAATTGTACAAATTCAATTCCATTCAATTCGCTTTTAATTCAATAATCTCAAGCATCATTTTTTTAACAAACTTTTTAATATATAAACAATTTTTACAATTTCAAACAGATAAATGTTTTTTATTTAAAAAAAAATTATTCGCCAGGATTTTGAAAATTAAAAATTTGTATTCGCTTTACTTTCAAACAAATATTAAGAGTTCAATTGAATTTATCATTTATAATAAAGTCAAAAAGTTTATTTAACGAATTCGTTGGGATTTCGAATTTTGAAATTGTAGCAGAATCGTATTAAATGTTGTTTCAAAACAAATTAGTTCATTGTTAATTTTGGCAACTCTTTGAGATGAATCCATAGATCTTCAGGACCGAGAGAGGTAGAATTGGCTGGGACGATAAATAAATGTCGTTTATCATATAAACCTACATATGTTAGGGAATGACCCGAATACAGCGACAGTTGTATCAAACGTAAGTTCTTTACCCAAGAAAGTATAATCGGACAGCCGAGCTATTACAACAACATCTCCCCCCTAAGTCGCCAAAATCCATTGAATTCTTAGATGATTCCTTCTGGAGAAAGCTTTAATTACTTCTTGAAAATTGCCGATAGAAATTTCTCGGCATTTACAAAAATGAATTTGCCGGGAAAATTCCGGGATTGTTTTCTTGTTTAGAAATCCTAAAGATATTTAAAACTTTTGAAAATTTGCTTTAAATTCGCCTTAATAAATCTATATATATATATATATATATATATATATATATATATATATATATATATATATATATATATATATATATATATATATATATATATATATATATATATATATATATATATATATATATATATATATATATATATATATATATATATATATATATATATATATATATATATATATAAAATAGGACGTGTATATGTATGTAACGTATAGACTTTAAAACGACCGAGTCAGTTTCGATGAAAATTCCGATAGGACAAAGGGAAGGGGTACCGGCCCATACATAGTAAATATTGTATATCGAACTATAACTTTAACTATGAGAACTATAACAGCGAGAGTTCTCAAATTTGATCCCAACCACTTTCTCAGTGTTTTATTGAACAAAACGTTGGACGGAAAGGACCAGGAGGAAGGGTACCCCATACAAAGCAAATATTGATTAACGAACCCCCGTACAAAGCAAGTTAAATGTATTTTTTTATATTTTTAAAAATTTTCTTATAAAAGTATATTTTTTCTTTTTTTAAATTATGAAAATCTAATTTGTTGCATGACAGAAATTTGAAGCGAATTCAATTGAATTCATTTAATGATTTTTAAATAATCGCGAATATTGATAATCTTATTCGTACGTGTCTGGAATTCGCCTTAATAAATTGTCTTGTACGTTTTTTACTAATTTTTTACTTAAATTTATTAAATTTATTTTTTGTATTAAAGTATTTTTTCCTTTTTTGAAAGAGATCAAAAAACTATTTCTTATAATTTAAATGAGAATTTTTTTGTTTTGAAACCATTTTCATTTTCCATTTTTTTACATTTCAAAATAAACAAAAATTAACAAAAAAATATATATTTTTAAAATTAATTTCGTTAATGCTTTTTTTTAGAGATCGAACAAAAATTTAAGAAATCGAATTTAATTGAATACAATTCCTTTTAAACTTTTTTGAAATCAGATTTTTTTTTTGCATTAAAATTTATTAAAATTTACAAAAATAAAACATTATATTTTATGTATAAAAAAATAACAATAAAATGTATTTAAAAAATTTGTTTAAATATTTTTTTAATTAAAACATTTTATTGTTGTTTTTTAAAATTTACAAAAAGTGTGTGTGTTTTTTTTTCTTAATAAAAATTTAGTTTAACAATTATTATCGTTATTATTTGATTATAATAATTATTATTGTAATTAATTAATAAGCCAACATTTAGTTTTTTTTTTTTTGTTTCAAAAAAATATATAAAAACAATTTAAAATTGTTTTTTATTTTTACGAAATTATTGGTAGACTATTGTTTTTTTGTTTTGTTTTATTTTATTTTCTTTTGCAGAGTTGTTCTTGTTATAAAAAATATATAAATTATTATTTTTATTTTTTTTCTTTCCGTTTTGTTTTTTAACATTTAATTAAAAAAATATGTTTTTGTTTAACTTAATTACTAATTGCACGTTTATTTTTTTTTAAGTATTACAAATTAAATTTTTATTGTTGTTGAATGTGCCTTTGATTATTGTTTAACAGCAAATATAAACAATTTATAAAAATAAAAAAAAAAAAAAACTAAATAAACTTAAATTAAATAATAAACAAAAAATATTTACAAAGATTTGAAATGAAAAAAAATATTTAAATAAAATTAAACATTCTAAGTATTTTTGCAAATGGTTGTTACAAAAAAAGGGTTCTATAAAATTAATTTTATGTAGAAATTAACAAAAATTTCATGACAACACAAACAAAGGCAAGAATAATTTTTGTTAAAAAATATATAAAAAAAAACTGTTATACGAAAAAAAAATTGAAATAAACCTTAAAATTTTCTTGAAATAAAATAAATAAAACAAAGTTATTTAAAAAATATTTAAATTTAAAACTGTTATACTGCATAAATGTTATACGAAAAACTGTTATATTATTGATTAGTAAGGTTTATTTAAAAAAAAGAAATTTAAAAAATATTTATTAAAAACTGTTATACTGCATAACTGTGGTACAAATAAACTGTTATATTATTGCATTGTAAAGTTTATTACTAATTGAAAAAACAAAATTAAACAGTTTTTAATATTAATTTAAAACTGTTATACTGCATTAATTTAAAACTGTTATACAAAAAAAAATGTTATATTAAAATATTTTTTTAAATATTTTAGTATAACAAACTTTTTTAAATATTAAATAATTAAAATAAAAAACTAATAAACAAACTTCTTGTATAACTTTAAAGAAAACTGTTATAATCACAAATATATATTATATATACGAACAAAAAAAATTTATATTTTCATACAACTCAAGCAGTAATTTTTATATGACTTTTTTAATTAAAAACTGTTATATAAAAAATATGTTTGCTTTAAAACCAGAAGATTAGCAAATGCTATGTATGACATAATTAAACTTTTTTTTTGTTTGACAATTTGATATATGTAAATGTTAATCTATTTAAAACTGTTATACGAGTTCTTTTGCAGAATGTAACAACCAGAATTTCTTCTGTCCAAAAATTATCCGAAAAAATAAAACTGTTTCTTCAAAATATAATATTTTTCAAACTGTTATACAATTCTTTTTAATTGTTATATATAAAAGCTAATCTATGTACTATACGCAATTGCCATACAAAATTATGTGTAACGAATTCGAGCAAAATCGAAGATAATAAAGTCCAAAATTTTCTTTTTTTTATCGAATATTTTTGAAATTTCTCTCTAGATTCCAATACATGAAACTAGAATCGAACTAGAACTGAACCAGAAATGAACTAGAACTGATCAAAAGCTGAACTTGAATTTAATTAGAGCTGAATAATGCCAGTGTTATATAAAAACTACTCTTGAGTGTTTTAATAAATTAAACTTTAATTTAAAAATATAAAATAATAAACGTAAACTTCTTTAAAAAAATTACTTTAAAGTATCAACAAATATTTTTTTAAATAAAATTAAACAAAAATTTAAATTTTCAATTAAATTAGAAAAAAAATCTTATAAAACCCTTTTCTCAATAACAACCATAATTTTAATACAACAAATACTTAATATTAAAAAATAATTAAAATAAAAAAAGAACAAAACAAAAAATAATTATTTAAGACTTAAATATTAACAAGGTAAAAGTTTTTTTGTTTGTTTTTCTTAAGAAAATAGTACAAAAATATATATTTTTAATGAGAATATAGAGGAGGCGGAGAGAGTGTTTTTTTTTTCTTTAAATTAAATAAATTAATAAAAAACAAAATATAATTAAATTAATTTTATACATAATAGACAAAATTTTATAATATTAAAGTAAATATAAGAACATAATTTAAATTAATTATTTTTAATATTTAACTTTTAATATTTAACATCAAAATTAAAACAAGCAAAAAAAATAGTATTTATTTTTTTATATAATTATAAGTCTGTGTTAAATAATTAATAAATTTATTAAATTTAAATTAACAGCAATTATTACATAATTCAATTTCATTGTTCTTATATAAACATGGTCACATAATATATCACCCAAAATGCACCTAACGGACCACAGTGTGAAATAATCGATTTTTTTTGTTTGGAAATAATTCTGTAACTTTTGAACGGTTAAAAATATCTTTATAAAGTCTATATGAGGGAGTATCTGGTCAGGGCCTTGTTTATTTTATTAAAAATTAGACAAAATTTGATTTTTATGATTTTTTCTGAACGTTTGCAAACATTGATTCACTATTCTGAAGTTTATATATTTTTATTGTTAAAAAAATAAATCCTAAAGGGAATGAATGTGAACTAATCACCTAGAAATTATCCATAATGTTAAGTCACATATGCAAGGTTAATACCCAAAAAGTGTTTTCTACCGGTCAACTCTTATAACGACAGGGTGATCATTTCAGCGAAAGAAATAGTAAATTTTATAAACATGATTTATACCGTTTTGGGATTTTTTGCTATTTTCTTATGGAAAATTGGGAACATTTTAAAGTTCCTGATTCATGGACAATTTCATATACTTCATATTGAAATTTCAATAAAAAAAATCATTGTTTATTTCAATTTTATTAAAATTTAAATATTAATTTTCTTGAAAAACAAGTAAATCATACTTACTTGTTGGTCAAGACCGACTATGTAATATCCTACACAAAAATGTTGGTTATAAATTGTAGTTGCGAAACGACCTTCGTATAATTTTATTTTCTGATTTATTCTTAAGTTTGTAGTACATTATTGTGAAACTAATGTTTCTGCGAAATTTATGTCTTTTAAAATGAATTCTTGTGCGGGGTTACATGGGAACTACATAAAATTATGAACCGAACCTCATAAATTATTTCAAATCGATATTTGTTTATATTTATTTAAATTTGACCGATTGGAGTTAAAATATCATAAGATTTATTTCTGTTAAATTTCGTTAAAATCGCTTTATATTTAAGACTTAAATTCAGATTCTAAGTCGAAAAGGTGGGTGTAACGCCATATTTTATTTGTACAAACCAACTACACCATCATATATGGTATTAAAAAATAGCTAAAATTCGAAATTTTAAGTTCTTAATCATTTTGTTTTCTACTTTCCACTTACGAATTCTTTATTTTTCAACTCGAAAACACTTTAGCTCTAAACATATGAAATTTCATTAAGATTTTTCTAATTATTCAAAAGTTACAGTATTAATTCCATAAAATCGATTTGGACACACTGTGCGAACTTACAAAAAAAAGGAAAAATATAATTTTCCTTTTCTAAGCTTTAAGCCTTTTTTCACTTCTCTTTTTTTTAAAGTAACAAATTTAAAAAAATAATTGTTAATTGATGCCTTAATTTATAGTAAATAATTAATTAATTAATTAATTAATAAGTTTTCTTTTTTCTCTTATCCAAAGTAAAAAAAGACATGGAACAAATTTTGTATCAGAAAAAAAAGAAGGAAAAAACTTTTTCTTTTTTTTCAAAATTTTTTCCACTTACAAGACCAAAAAAGAGGGGGGTATAATATTCATATACAAATCACCATTCATAATTAATATATATATAAATATAATAATTATATAAATATATTTATATACTTAAGATATCAACATTTCTTTTCTTTTTTTGTTTTTTGTTTTATAATTTTTAAAGATAAATCATCATTTCTTTGAAAGATTTATCATTTAATTAATTATCTGATAAATGAAAACAAATACGAAATTAAACACAAAGGTTTTGGATTAGAGGGAGTATTGGGAAGATGAATGGGTGGGGACGTAGAGAGGGAGTATCCTTTTGAAGTTAAATTTTATACGTACAAACAACAGCCAGCTGTAGCTTTAGTTTTAAGAGATTTATTTGTAATTTCTCTCTCAAGCACCACTTACTATATATAAATTTGATTTTTATCATTCTTTCTTCATTCTTCATTCAGCGTTTTCATTTTTTTTTTTTATTTATAAAAAACAAAAAAAGTTTTCATTTTTCACTCTATTACGTGTGTGTGTATGTATGTATGTGAGTTCCTTGCAACTTACCCTCGTTAAACCACAATTCCAAACAAAAAAAGTAAGCAACAATAATTTAATTTCATTTACTACAGATTGCCACCAGGATAACTACTAGCACCACCACCCAAACCCGATTCACTCGTACTTCCAGATGCTGGTCCAGTACATCCCGGCATGCTACTGCCATACAAATGAGCCTGAGGTGGGGTAGCTGTGGGTGGTGTTTGACTAGCTGCCATATCTGACATTAATGATGATGTTGAGGCCGCACCTGTTACCGCTATGGGAGCTGATGTGGCCATTTGTGGCAGTGTTGGTAACATCATATGTTCCTGTAATTGTTGTTCCATTTCCTGTTGCTTACGTTCCAATTCCATTTGTTCTTTTAACTGTTGTGTTATCATTTCCTTATTTTGATGCCAATACATTACCGGTATACTCAGGGTAGTGGTTAATGTATCATTATGTTCCTCCAAAGAATTTGTGGCATAATGTTCTACTAATTTCTTGAGGGTATGATAAATATTATATGGTGCTGCAAAACCATAACCACTTTCGGTTTTATAGATAATACAATGATTTATACAATTTTTACACACAATCGATAGAGCATAATGTCCAGCAGAACGGGCGCGTATTAAAAATGTACCAGTTGGTGCGCCACATAATAGTTCTTCAGCTTCTTGGCGTGATATATCTTGTAGGAACCACATTGATTCATCATTGTGCGGTTGTTTCGATACGCTTTCGTAGCGTTGTTGCCAGGCCTCAAAGCCCATTTCGATTAATTCTTTGATATCTTCGTCAGATATGCAAAATTCTTTGAGACGTCTGAAAAGAAAAAAAATAAGGAAAAATTTGGAATTATTATAAGTTTCTGGTAAAAAAGTGGAACAATCCCTATTGGAATTTTTGTGTGGAATTTTCTTTAATAAATAATAACGGAAGTATGAGGAACTAGAACTAATTTGCGAACCAGGTAGAAGGAACGAACAAGTTGTCCAGATATTTGAATGCTTGATCATCTTTTTGTAGGACCAAGTTAGGTTTTGTTTTTATTAAACACTTTTTTCTGGTCACTAATTTTAATCAGATTAACAATATTAATTTGATTAAAATAAAATAAATTAAAGAAAGTGTGTAAAGAATTTTTCGATCTCAATCCTAAATACACGAATATCCTTCCTTACGAACTTCGGTGGGGACTGATAATGTAGAATTGAGGACATTTGCGATAATGGTTTTAGATGCAACATTTCTGGTAAATAATTATTTCAGCGAAATCCGCAATTCACTGCACGTAACATGAAACTTTCACCAGCGAAGTCGACAGAAAAACTTTTCACCATCTGGCGAAAGAAGTACATACAAGTTTAGACATCGTAGTTGAGGGATTACAAATTCCGAATGTTTGGTTTGTGGGATTTACAATTGACAGCCTAAATACCTTCTCATTTCAAAGTCACTACAATCGATCACGCACAATTTGCTACCTGGATTAAGGACAAAGAAACCTTATTAGCTATATATAAAACGTTTGGCCGATCAGTGATAATTTTCTTGTGAAAATTGTTGCTAATTAAATATTGAATTTTTTTTATTACAAAAATTTGTGATAAATTATGGGAAATTTTGGTGGAAAAGGAAAATGCTAAATATGGATGAGATCTGAGATGGTGAAATGAAGGGTCATTATCCTTGGTCTCGCTATCCTTCAAAGCTTTAAAAAAAAAAAAACAGAAAATTGTGTGTTTTCATTGTGGGAAAGAAGGACGATGATTTCATGAAATGTGAATGTGAATTATAATAAAATAAATTAAACATTGAAAATTTAAGAATTTCACCACAAGTTTAAATTACCAGGAAATTTTATAATCTAATGAAATTAATGTAAATTATAAACTTTTCTAATTTCTAAAAAAAGTACTAAATACTCACTCGTGTTATTATCCTAAAAAGGACTATTTTTGTTAATGAAATCCTTTTAAATCACTTTAAATGTATATTTTCTTTTCAAAAAAAAAAAAACTTTCACTCGATTCCGAGGTTTTTAACTTAATCATTGACCAACTTCAATTAAAACGTTCAAAACTTTTTTCCACTATAAAGAGGCAGCATTAGGACAGCGGTCACAGCAGCAGCAACAGCAACAGATAGACGATTTTATTAAAATCGTGATTTCTTGTAAAATTGAAACAAAACAAAACAAAAAAAAACTGATCACATGAATTACAACACGATACAACCAACCACCATATGTTGCTGTTGTTGCTACCGACTGCTCTTATTGCTGCTAATGTTGTAGTCAATTTCTGTAGCTTTTTTCTCTCTCTCTATTTATATTAAATACTTTAAAAATAGCATTTATAAATCATCGTCTGATGATTATTTAATTCTTAGATAAAATAAAGAACACAACAACAACAAAAAACACTTTTATTATAAGAACTAAAAACCAACTGTAGTGCATTTGACGTTTTTGTAAAAACTAAAGCGAAAATCATTCACTTTTGTTTGCAAATTGTCGGTCAGTTAGTCAGTTGTCAGTGAGTTGTCAGTCCATACAATTTAAGGGTCAGTATATAAACACACTCACAAACACACACACACACACAAAGACACACATTTTACTTGCTAACCAACCAGATGGCAAACGACTATCGAGAAGAAACCGACAAGACAAAAAATAGACCAACAAAAAAAATTTTTTTTAAAGCAAAAAAGTCAACAACTACCGACATCTACTGACAACAACGACGTCTAAAAGTCTAAGTTTGCAATTTCTATATTCATCACTCCTCTTCGTTCCTCTATGTGGTGTTCTTTAGTCATCATCATATTTATTTGTTGCTACTTTTTTCCTCTAACAAAATTTATAAGAATTCTCAAATTGATCGACAGATTTTTTTTTACAAATTCATTTGTTAATAACCAATTTGTCAATAAGTGTTTGTAGTTGTTGTTGTTGTGTTTATATAATTTTTTTTATTAAAATGACATAAACATTTTAATAAAAGGAGGTGGTGGCTGTGTGTTTGTCTTACGTTCTATTTTTTTTTTTTGACAGGGAGCAAGATGAAAGGCAGAATTTTGTGGAATATTTTCTCAATGTTTATATTTAGACTTTTTAGGTTATATTTTCTCAAAGAAAGCTTTTAGGGAAATAATAAATTTGTATACAATTTCATTAGAAAATTTTTTAAATAGTAATTAACAAAAGTACAGATGCATTTTACTTAAAATTTATTAGTAAAAATTTGAATTTTTAATTAAATTGTGAATTTTTAGAGAATTTAAATGTTTAGTAAAAATGTGATTTTTTAGTGAAAATGTGCATTTTTAGTGAAAATGTGCATTTTTAGTGAAACCGTGCATTTTTAGTGAAACTGTGCATTTTTAGTGAAAATGTGCATTTTTAGTGAAAATGTGCATTTTTAGTGAAACTGTGCATTTTTAGTGAAAAGGTGCATTTTTAGTGAAAATGTGCATTTTTAGTGAAAATATACATTTTTAGTGAAAATATACATTTTTAGTGAAAATTTGCATTTTTAGTGAAAATTTACATTTTTAGTAAAAATGTGCATTCTTAGTGAAAATGTGAATTTTTAGTGAAAATATGCATTTTTAGTGAAAATGTGAATTTTTAGTGAAAATATGCATTTTTAGTGAAAATATGAATTTTTAGTGAAAATTACATTTTTAGCGAAAATGTGCATTTTTAGTGAAAATGTGCATTTTTAGTGAAAATGTGAATTTTGCTAAGTAAGTAAAATAAGATTCCGAATCTAATGACGGCTAAATATGTCTTTATTTGAAGAAGGTATTTTTTTTATTTAAAGATGGTTCAAATCAACCAAGATCATATTTGAGATTTTCAACTGGTTACCGGCTGCTTTGAAGACCAGAAAATTCGAACTGACGAAAAGAGGAGTGAACACATGAAACTGACTGCTAAACAAATAAAACACTCCTTAAATATCTCTTACACTCCGACCAACCACTTTCTCTTCAGAGCTTTTCTAAAAACCTATTCTGCTCACATCTTCACTTCTCTACATCAGCGCTTTCTCTTCTTCTTTCCACTTACATTCCTTTCATGTAACATAAAAGGACCTCTGGCATTCATCCTTTATTTCTTATTCGTGGCAGCCTGATGACCTAACCTAATCTAAGGCGGAGATGCAACAATAAATCCTATGTCCGTCATATGGGCAATAATCACATGATATACGACATTTGTTTAACTTCCAAGCCAATCCTAACACTCTTAGTACAGAAGACTTATGCCCACATCCTATTGAGGTGACACAATTACTTCTTAACTAACTTGTTACAACAACAATTGTATAAATTCGAACAATAACTTGGAGTTTTAAAAAGAATTTGTAGGGCTTTTAGTTTCCGAAGTTCTGGATCTCTTTCGTTTTTTGTGATTTAATTTAATGATTAATTACCCGAAGTCACTGTAATTTATGAATAATGAAGTGTATAAAGAAAATATATCGATGAAGCTACGTGATTTTTTGCAAATATTTAAAACAAGTTGGAACAGTGGAGTCCATTTAAAACGAATTGAATTTTTAATGATTTTGAAAATTCAAAAATTATAAACAAAATTATGAAATTTTAAATTAAAAAAAATAAAATTAATAGAGAAATCCAATTTGAACATATATTTTAACTCTAATCTATTTTAGCTGGTATTCACTGTAAAATTCTTCATCTTTACTGCAATTGCAAATAATTTACACAAACATACACACACACTCAAAGACATATAAAACATTCTACTTTAGTTTCTAATATTATGACTCACTCACCATTAAATTTAAGTATATTTAACGTCGAACGATCACAGAGTCATAAAAAATCTATATCAAACACACACACACACACACACACATACAAATACATTAAACCGTCCGTCACCTTCAGGAAAAAAAAGAACTCTGAATTTTAAAACAAAAAACTGAACAGAACGAAAAAAAAAACAGAAAAGATCTCGCATTCACGAGTTTTAAGAAAGAATGAAAAGGAACGTTTTTTTTTAATTGATTTCGTATGAATTTCGTTTTTCTTCTACAAGAAATTCATCCAAGAAACAAAAATTGCTCACTTCTATCTGCGCTAGACAGAGTGACGACGACGATAATAAAAAAAATAAATAATTGTTTTATTGGATTTTGATTTTGACTGACTGATTGTTGTTAAAAAAAAGTTAATTGTTGAGTTGTTGGATTCTATGAGCGGGATTTTATAATTTTTATAGTCTTATATCTCGATTTTTGAAATTTTTGTTGTTGGTTTGGTTTGATTGAGTTGGTTCATGGGTATTGGCAGTTAAGGTATTTGTGGTTGTAATGGTGACTATAATAATGATGGTGGTCTGATGAGGAAAAATATATGTAAAAATAATAAGAATAATTATTTTAACCCCTGGTGATATAAGATTGCAATTACATGAATATAATATTTAATATATTGTGCAAGTAACGACCGATAGAGAGAGATAACAAATCGGAATCGGAATGGAAAATATAGGGTCTTTAAAAATCAATTGTAATTAAAAATTAATATTTAATTCAAATACAGATTTCTTCTTAGAAGAGGAGTTTAATGAAATGTTTCTTCAAGAAGTGAGTTTAATTAAAAAATTCTTCAGAATAGAGATTTAAATAAATTGACTTCATTCCAGTAAATTAATTATTAATTAATAATCAATTTCTTAAAGAATCATATAAACTCAAACACAACCATGCCATTTTTTCAAAGTCATAGAGCCTGAAAGGACCATTGTTGGTAAACTCAATAATTCATTCAATTCGTTCTCATCAGATGTACTGTTGGGACAGAGTACCATCTACCAAAAAAATAAGGAGGATTGTTAAGAACTAATGTGAAATTTACTGCCATCCTATGGAAAAAGCTTCCGCGGTGGGAACGAAATTAATAGATTATTACTCTATTTTACTTAAATTATTGCAGGAAACGTGAATTTTTAATGAAAATTTAAATCGTTAACAAAAATGTTAATTTTTAATTAATTTGTAATGATAATGATGAAAATTCACATTCACAAAAAAGTGAATTTTTAGTGAGAGTGTAAATTTTAGGTGAAAATGAAAATGTGAATTTTTTTACTACAAAATTTTCCATAAGAAAATTTGTTTACAAAATTTTCTAAAAAAAAATTCTTGCAAATTTTCTATAGGAACAATTTTTACAAAATTTTCTAAAGAAAACAATTTTACAAAAATTTCTATAAGAAAAAAATTTTACAAAATTTTCTATAAGAAAAAAATTTTACAAAATTTTCTATAAGAAAAAAATTTTACAAAATTTTCTATAAGAAAAAAATTTTAAAAAAATTTTCTAAAAGAAAAAAATGTTACAAAAATTTCTATAAGAAAAAAATGTTACAAAATTTTCTATAAGAGAAAAATTTTACAAAATTTTCTATAAGAGAAAAATTTTACAAAATTTTCTATAAGAGAAAAATTTTACAAAATTTTCTATAAGAGAAAAATTTTACAAAATTTTCTATAAGAGAAAAATTTTACAAAATTTTCTATAAGAGAAAAATTTTACAAAATTTTCTATAAGAGAAAATTTTTACAAAATTTTCTAGTAGAAAAAATTTAAAAAAAAATTTCTATAAGAGAAAATTTTTACAAAATTTTCTATAAGACAAAAATTTTACAAAATTTTCTTTAAGAAAAAAATTCTACAAAATTTTCTATAAGAAAAAATTTTACAAAATTTTCTACAAAAAAAGTGTTACAAAATTTTCTATAAGAAAAAAATTTTAACAAAATTTTCTACAGGAAAAAAATGTTACAAAATTTTCTATAAGAAAAAAATGTTACAAAATTTTCTATAAGAAAAAAATGTTACAAAATTTTCTATAAGAAAAAAATGTTACAAAATTTTCTATAAGAAAAAAATGTTACAAAATTTTCAACAAGAAAAAAACTTTTACAATATTTTCTATACGAAAAAAATTTTTACAAAATTTTCTAAAGGAAAAATTTTTACAAAATTTTCTATGAAAAAATTATTATAAGAAAAAATTTTCAAATATTTTGTAACAAGAAACTTTGAGGTTAAAACATAATTTCTAAAATTTTGCGATAAGATTTAAGCAAAAAATATTTTATAATTTCAAAACCAAAATTTATCGAAATTTTACAAAAAAAGAAAATCAATATAAAAATAACTTTATCCGAAATTCATGATGGTGAATTATAAAAAATTATAATTCAATTATAAATTTTAAATTAAAATTAACATTAATTTTTGTCAAACCTTTTGGAAAAAAAATTATATTTTTTTATTTCAATCCATTTATTTCATTTTTTATTTAAAAAAAATTGATAACGAAAAATATGATTTTTATAGAAATACAAAAAAAAAAAAAGAAACTGATAATAAATGACATCACAATGACAGTTTTAATTGAAAAGGGGAAAAAAGAAGAGAAAGAAATAAAAAACAGCAAAGTTCAAGACTTTAGCAAACTTTTGCAGAGATTGTAAAGATAAAAGAAATGATGATTATATAAAGAGATTTGAGGAAATAATAATAGAAATTACTAATAATTGCGAAAAGACTATAATTACACAAGGTAACCAAAGTAGACATACAACAATTAGGTGGTAATACGATTTGAGAAAGAAATATAAAATTATTTTTATTCAAATATTAAATTACAATAATAATTGTTATTAGAAATAAAGTTTTTAATTTAAAAATCGATTCTTTTTGAATTTTTATTAAATTTGGAAATAAAAAAACGTAAATACACTAAACTAACAGAGCACATGGAGCTGGTATTTCTAATAGAATTTCTGTGTCGCACTCTTTTAGAGATATTTCGATGCAATTCGATACGTATGATTTTCTAAGTCAAACTCGTTACAATACTTAAACGCATCAGGGAAGTGGTAGCAATGTCTGAAGAAATGTTAAAGTGAGAATATAAAGATTTGATATAATTACTTTCTAAAGAACAAAAACAAATTACTGCATAGCTAAGATCATCGGGGGAGGCAGCCTCTTATAAAAATTAAATATTAATTGTCGAATATTTTAAAAAACTATTGAATTGAGTGTGTTAAGATTTTATAACAATAACATTCTCATACATCGCTATTACTGGACATAAAGCAGGGTAGATAGGATTAAGGGGAGAGGGAGCTTCCTGTGTAAGAAAAGAGGCCTCTGCCAGTATTTCATCTCCGTTAATAATCTACCACACTTTTAGACACCTTTTTCTGCTCATCAATTCTCGTTTAACAAGAGCTCAATAACTCTCCACTGGCCTAAGATGCGGGTAGCTTTGAGGATTTGCCTCTCTTGGTATAGATACTGCTATTATTATTTTTTTTTGTACCACTCAGGGACTTGTTTACCATAGCGACAGGATGCCAAATCAGGTCCAAAATAAGTAGACACATTAAGAAGTCTTATAAATGGAGACAGTCTTTTTTGTAAAAATTCCTGGACTTTTATTTCGATATTTACAAGATTCCTTTTATAACAAATGAAATTTTGACAGCTTAAGGGTCCTAAACTTTTCTTAAAAATTCCCGCGAGCATCAGCAACATAAAATTTTTAACCAGAAAGTTGCCATCTACCATTTTTTTAATTTTTACTTTAATTTCCGGATTCTATTTTTGGCCTCGTCAGGAAATTTTCTTTTTAAACCTGCATCTTTAACTTTTCGTATCAAATTTTACGAGCAGTAAGCTAAACGAACAGCTTTCCTTTTGTATGTATTGGCCAATTTTTTGTAGGACCAAATTGGGTTCTATTGAAAATATTTAATAAATTTAGTACCCACTTTTTTCTGGTTACCTTATATTAGATTAACAAATATATTTATTTATTTATTTATTTATTTATTTATTTATTTATTTTTTTGACATTTATATTTATAATTAATAAAAAAAATATCAAATAATATTTGATTTAAAAGTTTTAATAAAAAATGTGTGTTAAGAATATTTCGATCTCACTCCTTAGTACTATATAATAAAAAATATTGGTCCCCATATGCATTTCAATAAATTTCCAGATTTCTATATTTATTTTTTTTTAAATATGAGTACAAATTATCAGTGAAATATTTATATATGAATTACAAATTTTGTGATATTTTTAACGTGATTGATTAGGCAACGATTTCAATTCACTTTATTTATTTCCAATATATTTATTGGCACATGTGTTGCACATTTTTTCATTAATTATTCTCAAGTGGAAAAAATTTATTGATTACAAATTTACAATAAAATGTCATTATATTTTATAATAAAAAAATAAAATAGGGGGACCATAATCAAACACTAGAGTGAGTTTTATCTATTTAAGCGCGGAAGGTTAAACAAAGAAATTCGATTTCGATTGCGAATTTCTTTTATCGTAAAAATATTGAAAAAAGTCATTGATTTTTTTGTTGTCAATAATTGCGAAATGCGTTTTTGAAAATGTGTGTTTTGCAATTTTTTATTTATGTTTGGAATTTAACTAAATTTTTTCCAATTTAATTTTAAAATTAACATCTAATTATTAATATTTGGCGTTAAATGACTTAAATCAAGAGTTCATTGTAAATTATAGGTTATGTATTTTTTTTACTTTACACAACCCGCAAGTGGTGAAGAGGGTATTTAAACTTTGTCACGTGTGTAAGGCTAAGAAGGAATCATCTAAAACCGCCATATCTATAAATATTTTTATAGTCCTAAAAATATTCAATCTATAATTCAAAAAAATCCATTGAATTTTCAATATATATTGTTCAAACTTTTATCAAGATATAAAGTTCAAAATATATACTCACTATAGATCAAATTAAAGTCCATTTATAATGTAAATATAGTCAATCTTTAATCTAAATCATACTAAACATAAAAGACTTTGAACCAACTGGAAATAATTCCGGATATTAGTTTAGCACCACAAATACCAACTGTTTAACAAGAATTTTGAAAAAATATTTAAAAAAATTTATTTAAAGCTTTATGTCCATCTTAAACTACTTGCTCTACTAGTTCCAAACTTTGTAGATCCGATCTTCTAAAGTAGGACTAGTATGCTCGGAATATGTTCTCTTTAGTGTGATTTAGTTTTATGTTATTTGTAAAAGTACATATGGTTATGTCTAAAAAAGTCAGATCCAATATATAAATAAAGTATATATTATCGCGAATATATAGTGGTAACTATAATCAATATATAATACCTTTATTCGATCAATCTATAGTCAAATTTGTAAACCAAAATATAATCTTTCCAATGGCAATTCAATCCATGCACCGGAACGGTTAAACTCGGCCAAAGCTTGTCAACTCAGCAACTGCTTTATTAGGCTATTTTTACAATTCTAAGCCTGTTGTCTAAATTCCAGACTAAAATACAGTTTTGGATATAGTAAATTTATAGCTAATTCGCCAACTATAATCCAGACTGTAGACAATTTTTAGTCCTGACTATAAAAAAATGGGTAAAAAAAATTCTCTTATTTCCATTTTTTTATCGTTATAACGCTTTAGTCTCTAGTCCAAACTTTGGACCAAAATATAGTGCAGATTATAGGATATTTGTATGATCAATATATATTACAAATTAAAGGCAAAAACAAAGTGCAATCTATAGTATATATGTGGTTCATGTATAAACTGCCCTTTTTATGTAACTATAGTCCGGACTATAGACTATTTATAGTCATAATTATAGTAAATTTATAATCCATATTGTAATCAATGTATAGATCGCTTTATAGTCTACATAATAAATAGTACCAACTTTAAATAAATCATTTTTTTTTCAGACAGAATATATTTGATATTAAGAATACTTTTTTATAAAAAAAATTATATTAATAAAAATTTTCCATTATTTTATTAAAAAAGTGCATTTATTTAAATTATTGCAAATATTAAAAGGCCTTCTAAGTGTAGATTTGAATAACCTAAATGTGGACTCTATAATTTTTTCTTTCTATTTAAATTATATTCTTATCATTTTTATCTAAAGAACAAAAATTATCTAAGGATTTTATAGAAAAAAATAATTAAGAATGCTTTACTCGCCACAACCGAATCTTTAATACCCTGCACCAGGTATAACAACAATTCTGGCATAATGGTGCAAAATAGGTATCTTCATATAATGACCAAATTTGGTTTAAAAGCATTTGAATTTGAATTGAAAAAATAAAATTTAAAAAAAATTATTGAAATTAAAGGGTTGTCTCAGATATCGGTCTATAACATTTTTTCTAGCGAACCAATTTTGGTGGCTTAAAAAAAAGCATAACAAATTATTATAAAAGATTTCATGGAGCTATAACCACTAACAAACTAATTTTGGAGTCAACCGACTCACATAGCTAATTCGATTCAGATTTTGATTTAATGAAGTCTTAAATAATAATTTTTCTTAGTAAATGATATTATTACCGTATTCACCAGTTATAGTGATGAAGGGTATAATAAAAAAATTTCAATTCACAGTAACACGAGAGCAAATAATTAGAATCCAAAAAAAAGTACTGGGGAGTTTTTAATCATAAAGTAAATATTTACAAACATACAAACACACATACATTCATAATACATAGAAGAATTAAAAAGATGTGGTTAACAGATTTATAGCATAAATAATATATATACAAATGAACAAAAGTCATCGCCATTTGCCTTTTTGAAAGTTTTAAAGGGTCTCTGCGCCCATAAAACAAATGATATATAAAAATAGTTCAATTCACCTTAAAATATGGTTTATTTAAAATGGATTTTAGTTAAAACAATTGTTTATAAACATACTGACAAAAAACAAGCATTTATTATTAAAAGTTAATATTTCTTGTGGACAAAAGTCACCGTCACTAAAACTAAATATTAAAGAAACTTCTAGAAATTTTGATTTTACCAACAATTCTGTGTCAATTCCTGTAATATAGTAACCTGAATACTGTTCTGTCTAAATTAAATAACGCTCCTTCTATTATAAATGGGTGCAAAAAATAAAAGAAACCTAAAACAAAATAAAACGATCCGGGAAATATACACAATAACCGTTCTCGTACTACCATTGCTGGAATTAAAAATACGTTTCAAAGATGACCCAATATGTGAGAATCAGACAAGAAATGGGTTACCGCTAGCCAAAAACTTTATCGTCCGAAATTTCTGCAAATGTAAAAGAAAAACACTGTTACTAGTGTTCACCTCCGTACTGTATGACGAGTGTTAAATTCTGCCGGATTTAACGTTAGAGTTTGCAGGAAAAAGCACAGATTAACAAGGTCAACCAAAGGCAAAGGAACATATCAATAAAGGAATATTACTTTTGGAATAAGACAATATTCTCTGATGAAAGTTAATTTTCTATAAATAAATTTAGACGGACGTGATTTGACATTGAGAAAGTAAAAAAAACACATTCAGTCGACTGCTAAACATGGTGGTGCTGATGTCATAGTATGGGTTTGTATGTCTGGTAAAGTAAGGGATAACAAGTATTCCACAGTGCCGTCTGTAAAAGTAACATATAATCAAGACATTTAGAGAAATAATCATGACGATTTTAAATTAAATTCGTTTTTACTCATATAAGAGTCTTATAAGTTTAAAACCGTTTGCCGGGAAGCCTTATATGGGAGCTATAGCAAAATATAGACCGAGTTAAATTAGTTGACATAGATTTTGCTGTGATGAAAGAATATATATAGTTTGTGGGGTATGAGATGATTCCTTTTTGACATTTCAGACGGAATGACAATATCATCACTTGTGGAAAATTTCTAAAAAAAATGATATTGAATCCGATTATTCTTCCAGCAGGTCAATGACCCTAAGCAAGATGTTAAAAAGGGTGTTATTATAAATGAAAAAAATATTTCAATAAAATATAATTTTTATTTAATTGATGAAGATTCCAATTGTTTTCTGAGCCTGCGGTGAGCATCCTTTAAACATTGTACATTATAGATGACGGTGACTTTTGTACATGTGTGTAATAGTTTTTTTCTTTGTATTTTCATTTAGACATAATGGCAGACGACGACGTGCAAGTAGTCATTATAACAATAATAACAAATTTGCTTTAAAAAATTAATGTTAACAGATCTGATAAAGAAATTAATTTCTTTTTAATCGTTTCTATATATAAATATATGTTGTTTCTAACTAAATTCATTAAACAAAGAAGTGAGAAGAGCAGGTGGAAGTGGTGGAGATGTTTTATATAGCAACAACAACATTAACAACAAATTCGCCCAAAATCTAATCTCAAATTTTTACTCGGAAAACGTTATTGTTTTTACTGTTGTTGTTGATAATATTTGTCCTATTTTTTTTTTAAATGCGCATTTTTAAAAATAAATTCTTATGTATTACATTCCCATGTACATATATGATGACTACACATATAATTGTATGTGTATGTGTGTTTGTTCATATTTAAAATTTATTAATTAAATATATTTTATTCATGATTTTTCACATGTGTTTAATATTAAATTTATTTCATTTCTTTTGTGATTTAAATAAAATTTTGGTAAAAATTTTTGTTAAAATAATTCGAATTTTTTTTTAGGGTTTTCATATGTACGAAAAGGTGTTATATTCAGATATAACGAATCAACTTGCAAGTGTTTCACACAATAATGTTAATTTATATATTATGAAAAATATGGTAAGAATGCTATATTCGGCTATGTCGAATCTTTAATACCCTCCAGCACAAATTCGTGTGAAGTTAATACGTTAGGTTCCATAGATATACATATGCACACACATACACATACACATTTTTTAACATAACACTGAAACACTTTATGAGTCATAAAATTAGTTATAGATTTGGCTATAAATTTTTTCTTTTGAACCGATTTTGAAAATTTTTGGAATTAATTTAATTGAAGTTCACATAACTAAATATTGTTACATTCCAATTTCATTCCAATTAAACGACCTTTAATAGACAATTTTACGAAGTTTATCGTTCGAACTTAGAGATTGCATCAGATATCAGTCTATATTTTTATTACACTGAACCGATTTTGCTGGTTTCAAATAGGAAACGTGTCAGGACTATAGTGAATATTTAGACAGACGGACAAAGTTAATCGACTCAAGAATGCAAGAATATATATACATTATGGGGTCTGAGATGATTCCTTCTTGGCGTTGTACACGGAATGACAAAGTTAATGCACCACTTGTGGTGGTGGAGGATTTAAAAAAAGATTTTTGAGTTTCTTTTAAAATAGAATGTGAAGAGGAAAATCACAGAGAAAAGAAAATAGAAGGACAACTCTCTCTCTCTCTCAAAATACACAAAATATTTTACAAAAAGTTGAAATTTTACATAAATCTGTTCAATATATAGTCTAAACTGTAGTCAATCAAAGGTTTTAACAATATCCAATTCATAGCTCGAGAAAGAAGTCAATTTATAGTCTAAACATATGCCTCTTTAGCCAATCTGCAGTCCTTAGTGGTCCAAGGTTTTAACTTTAACTTTAAAAATATTAATGTTCTTTGAAAAAATCAGATTAAGATTCTTAAGTTGTCAAATTGATTTGGAGGAGCACAAGTTCTAAGTGTGTCCGCGAAAAAGGGAGTGAATCTTCAAAGTTGGTTAACTCGGGTATTTAAATAAATTTAAAAAAATGACAAATATTTCATTAAAAATCTCACATCGACAATCTTAAGACTTATCGATTTAGAGAAGCACAAGTTCTAAGTATGTCCATGGAACGAAGGTTAGAACTCCAAAATTTGTCACCTTCGATATTAATAAAAAATATTGAAAACTCCATTTATGACTTGATAAAAAATTTATAGTCCTTGAATTCTCTTCAACAATATTAAATTCATTGTACAAAATATACTGATATATAGTCCACCAAGTATCCACTATCGATTTTACAGTGCCCAATGGTCCCAAACGTATTTTTCTGGAAATCCTTCTGTAACTTTGGAACTACAGACTATTTATTTAAGAAATTTTACTTAAACATTATTCCGTTCTTTGCAAATTGATATGAGATCGCTCATGTTCTTAGTAAGACCAGGTACAGAGAGTGACCTTCTTATGTATTCAAATTATAAAAAATCCAAATCAAAATACTCCTTCATAATTTTTATGAATAAAAAAATAGTCACCCTAAAATATAATTTGGTTGTTGTAAAAATAAGGCCAAGAAATTGTCACACCTCTATAGTATGAGTCCATAGATCTTCATATTACAAAAGTAATATTATTGTATTATGTAGATCTTGGCTACATGTTTGATATATATTAGGGTTAGCAGGGTCAATACGAGGCCGAAAAGTCATTATACCTATTCCTCCATTCTGATCTTAGTTGTGCCGTTCAAAGCTGTTATATAGAAATCCCAATCAAAAGGTAGTGATCTAACTTTGTTGCTTTCTGACAGTTTACTAGAAAAGGTGGTCCATCTCTGTTTAAAATCGGCCACGCTTTTGAACAACTTTTTAATGCTCTTCAATTCTTTTTTAACAAGAGCCTTATATCACTCCACTGGCCAATACTCCGGGCAGTTTAGAGGATTTGCCTCTTTTGGAACAAATACAACATTACTGTTCTTGTATCACTCAAGGACTGGTTTACCATAGTGACAGGAAGCCAAATTTGGCCAAAAATAAGGGATCACATTATATTCAGAGAGAATATTTTTTTAGAAAACTTGACTTCAAACTAAACTTTTAGCAGCGTTCTTGTCAGGAACTTTTTGAGCTTTATCTTTAAATTTTCGTACCAAATTGATCGAGCACTGAGCTAAACTCATTCAGTAATTCGGATGTCCTTTTGACTTCTGGATGTATGTAATATACTGCAGGCTAAGATGCAGCTATTCGGAGAGCGATCAATTTTACCGGCAGCTCTATGATATAGCCCAAGATGGAATAACGATACCACGTGCTGTTTAGCTTTAACTTTTCGTACCAAGTAGTCCGAGCACCTGGCTGCTTTCTTACCATATGTGTTGAAAGCTCTTTTAAAAAGGTTTCCTATGTTTTTTTTTTTGCTTCATGTGGACCATTCCTTTTAACTGTACTAAGTTATTTTATCAACGAACAATTTATTCCTGTACTGTTTAATAATATTGGAAACAATTTGACGGCAGACATTCAAAGGTCTGCCGCGTGTGCAATTTTTTGTTGAAAATATTTAATAATTTTAATGCGCACTTTTTTCTCGTCACTCGTTTTAAATCATTTGACATTAAACATAAAAACTGACACAAATAATACTTGAAGTGAAATTTGTTATGAAAAAACGTGTGTTAAGAATTTTTCGATCTAACTCCTTTTCAGAAGTTTTGGATCAATTGTCACCAAATTTTAATAAGATTCAATCCCATAAATCATATGTATCAAATTTTATCTAGATGTCTTTGAAATTGTGACCTGTAGAGTATTCATAATGTTACATGGACAATCAGCTGACCAAAGGGAGGGACGAACATCATTAAATCGAGTCAGAAAATGATTCAGAATCAATTGGAATATATTATTTATTATTTTATTTTCAAATTCTAATATTTGTTTTTGTACCAAAATTATCTAAAATCATAGGGAAACTTCATTCTATTTCATACAGTGCACGAAATTTAAATAGACGCATTTAAGATTTTAAAGTTTTATTTAATACAAAATAATTAATTGATGTTTTCTAAATTAATAATTTTCAAATTTTTAATTAAAATTTTAATTTAGAACAGAATACGAAAATATTGTAAAATATATGCGAATTTTACATTCGATGCAATTTAACATCAAATACACGACTGGCCATTGATTCCACAAGGTTTTAATTGCCATTACTATAAACATCTCTTGAATTGGTTCCCCAAAGATTTTCTTTCGGAATCAAGTCTGGGTTTCTACACTGAACACACAAATTTATTCAATTCAATACATATTAAAATGAAATTAATTTGAATAAAATTTGTATTAATTTAACTATTTTTTCGTTAAATAATTTTATATATTTTCATTAAAATATTAAATGAAATATGACAAAGAAAATGTAAACTGAGTAAAGAAATCTAAGGAGGAAAATATTTTATAGAACATTCTGATTAATGTGATTAGAATTAAAGGAATATTTTGTACAAAATTCATGAAAATGCAAATGAAAGATCAGATAATCAATAAACTTGTATGTAACTTTTAATCAGAAATACAAGCTGGTCGGCTCATCATCGTCCTAAGACATTGCATAATTTTTAGTTGTCTGTTACGTTTTCTACACTGTTTAATTAACATAAAAAAGCCACCGCGTGCGCTTTGCTGCAGTCCTAGATCTCGAAAGAAATTTCACAAATTACAAATCGACGTGTTTTAAAAAATGTAATTGGGACCAAATTCTCGCTGTAGTAGATCTATATTTCATAATCAATATTTGCTTTGTAAGGGGGCTACTCCTCCTCTGATCCCATCCGTCTTACATTTTGTCCAGTAAAACAATTCCTTGTGGAAGTCATTGGAACCAAATTTTTTTTTTTTAAATCTACAATCAATATTTGCTTTGTATTGGGGAGTAAACCTTCATTTGGTCCTTAATAGTTTATGTCTTCATTTATTACAACAATTTAACATAATTCTTTCCTCAATTCAACTAAAATTTAGTAAATTTAAAATTTGAATAATTTTCATCAATTTCAAGAATTTATTTTTGTTAATTTGAATAATATATTATTCAAATTGAATAACATTTATTCTAATTAACCCCATTTTATTAACGAATGCAAATAGTAATATTGACGATTTTTCGTCAATTTAAAGAATTAAAGTAAAATTAACGAAAATTTTCGTCATGACAAATAAAGGTTTCGTTGGCTGATATGAAAGCTTCTTTTACGTTATATTTACCATCTTTTTTGGTTCAGTGTAGAAGGTTAATCTAGAATGCGGATTGAAGCCGATAAAAAAAACTTTTGAGACGTGGATGACAGCATTATCTTGCAGAAATGTGATGCCTCTATCTAAATTATCTTCTAAATAAATAATTAAAAGATCTTTTAACATTTTCAAGTTGGTTTCAGAATTCACTTTAGTGGAAATAAAACACAATTGAAGTGAAGCCTCCCCATACCATAACGGTCTCTCCGCCAAAGTTTAGGTTCATTCTTAGTGGGTTTGGCTTTTACAAATCAGGCGTTTTTATCCGGGCCATCCAAATTGATTTGATATTTTTAGCAATTTCCAATCTCCATAATTTATGGTGATTTGGCAGATTTTTCCATCAAAAAATATGAAATGTCAGAACTTTACTGATAAGATTGATAAAAAAGAACTGAAAAAACAACACACAAAGAAGTCTTTTGTCAAAAATGTCTTATTTTATAAATAAAAAATTGTCCCCCTTGAAGTTGAAGAAAAATAACAAAAAAATATAAAACTTTAAAAATATATAAAATGCGCATATTAAATATAATAAAAAACCTTTAATTTCAATTTTTTGTTAAATTTAAAAAATTCAAACTCTAAATGAAAAAAAAAGATTTTGAAAAGAAATGAAAATAAATGAAAGATTTTAATAAAAGATGACGTTTTATTTTATTTTGTTAAACATTTCATTATTTAATTATTTATGAGTTTAATAAAATGATAAACTAATTAAAAATTCATCCACAGTTATGATGAGTCATTTCACATTTCACATTTTTAGTTTGAGGAGGGACCTTTGATAAACTTTGAACGTGGGGGACATTTAATCGAACACGTATTAAGAAAACAAAACTCCTTTCAAACCAAAGAAAAAAGATAACTGATTAATATGAAATATATAATTTATATATTTAGTTAACTAATTAACGTAAATTCTGTAATATGATTTTCGAAATTATTTCACAATTAAAGGAAATTGTAAAATGTCAGAAAAAAATACTCCATTAAGCAAAAAATTTTAAAAAAATCTTATAAAGACGTGACTTACTCAATGTATTTCAGCTCCTATTACAATTTTTAAAATTAAAAAAAAAATCCACAATATTTAATTTTTATAACCCTGCAGTATTTTAAGAGAATAGTGAGGTTATGTTAAAAATTTCAATTTCCTTAAATCTACAACGATCTTGATCATTAAAATCAAAAATCTGTTAAGTAGAAATAAGTTATAAATCAATAACTAAAGATATCATTATATTTTTCATTATGATAAAAGTAAATTTGAATAGAATGTTCCAGTAGGACACTAACATCTTTCTAAATAAATAGTACTGTTTTTCGGTACACGATCGAAGACAATAAATCTAAAAATTGGATAAAATCTGATTTTAATAGCTTAAAATACCGACACTCTTTTGATTCATAAAATATAGAGCATACCCTTCAGATCCCATACCCGCTTGCAAGCACTTAGTCCATTATATCGTCCTGTTGTGAGGTCACATTCAGAGAAAAAAGCAAATACCATAAGTGGCAATTAAAATTCTATTATTGTTCAAATAACGTCATTGTTGTAAGAAATTCTCGGTAAAGTATCACTGATGCAATTTATGGATCTCTCTTGATTAATCTCCCACTCCCAAAGTCTTACTTTCAAAGTTCACAATCGACAAAAATCTAGGCTTCTTTCGCTTGCTAAGAAATTGCTTATATTCTCCTTGCAATCGAAGATGGTCCGTTAAATTATATCATTGGATTCCAACGCACGAATTACCCTTAGATTGTTGTTAAAGATATAAAAATTTCTGTATGTCCCACTCTTATAGGATTGTAAAATAAACCCCTCTTGGAACCTACTTCATTTAAATATTTGTCGGATTTAATATATGACTTTTTACTCTAGAGATTATGGCAAAGTTTTTATTATCCATCAACAGTAAAAATACAATTTATATCGCATACAATTTCCTTAACTTTGAATTCATCCACATACTTTTAAACATATAGATAGGATATGTTGTTTATTCCTCAAGTTCCTATTTGGCAACTGTTTTGTCTCTAATTCCCCATCTTAAAGTCAGGCCTCTACTTGGCTTTTATATCTAAATTGTAAATTTTGAATCGCATAAAAAAACCGCTCACAGCAACATAAAGCAGACGTTTCTTTAAAATCTAAAAGGGTTTCCGATTTTCAAACAGTTATAGTTTTTACACACAAAATTCGATATTGAATGGTGCTTTGAAAAGCTCTTCTTTGGAACTTGGAAAGTGAGTGTAGACGGACGGGAAATGAATCTCCAAAGTTGGTTACCGTGTTTATGAACTTCTTTTTAAAAAATTGTTAAGATTAAAATTATTAAATTTACTTCTATATATTATAAATGTCAACTCCATAGAGACCAATGCGTTTTGATTTCTATATTTCTCTTTCACATGACCGATCCATGATGAATATTAAAAAAAAGATGAAATCAGATTCCGTATGTTCAATCTTCTATTTCAATATTGTAACAAATAGTTAGGTCTTATGGCGATCTAACATCTCTCTTCCTATGATCATTAAATGATTAATACTAAAAAATTGAATCCAATTTTATAACTCATATGGTAATAATTGGCTTTACTCAGTTCCTTCATTCAAATAAGAACATTTAATGTTGTAACAATAATTAGTTCCTTTTATAGTTAATAGTACTTTTAGGGGAGAAAATCTTGTCGATAGTGTAGTATAACTTTCAAATCTACAAGCATCACAACACTATTTAATCTTGAAAAATATTGCTTTATAGCTTAAATCTGATACTAAAAGAATGCAGGGTTTTTAAAATTCTGGAAAAACGGAATACATTTTCCTTACTCTCTTCCCTTCTTTTCTGTAACATCAGTAAATTTCAATATAAATTTTGTAATTTACATTTTTTTTACAAATTTTTATTCCATTTTCGCTTAAGTTTGCATATTTGTTCATAATGATTTAAGACCAAATTCATTAAACACAACATAAAGAAGGAATATTACAAGAAAAAAAATAATAATAATAATGAAGTTTCATTTTCTTAGA
>PYHX02000158.1:20417446-20457114 GCA_004302925.2 Cochliomyia hominivorax
TCTTTTTTTAATTTTAAGATACCCCTCAGTGCTTTGTAATCGGATACTTCTTCTTTTCCGTGAATTACCTAAGGATTTCTTGATCATCTTAAACAAAAATATCAAGGAGCCCTTAGTACCATGCTTTGGTCGACTTGCATTTTTATCACCATTTCTTTCCGTAGCCCGACTAATTGTCAGGCAATATATGGCTTCGAAGTCTGTCTAAAGCTCTCTAGCTGATGGAGTACAACCAACAGATCCACGTTATCGTTCACATCACCACCAGAGTCCTAAAATCTTCGTTCGGTACGGTCTTGTTTCTCAAGTTCTCAACAATTTTTTTTATCAATATTGGGTCCCAAAATAAAAGTAATGTAAAGTTCGGTAGCGCGCAGTGACGGTGTATGCTTTCTAGACAATAAACAAATATTGCAACAAATCCATGCCCTGTCGTTAGGGCACCTGTTTCATCAATATTTTCAAGTAGCTCCAATACAAATGTCTTCCCAGAAAAACTTTATAAAACTGGTAAATACGATATTTCACTGACCAAATTTCAAGAATATGAGTCCACAAATTACATTAGGGTCCCATACTAATCACTTTAAAGTTAGTAAATTCCAGAAATCTTTGTATTGCGATAATATTCCATTCAACTAAGAAAGATATGATAATTCATTCTCCCGAAATCACCACAATTGACATAAATCTGTATGAAAATATTTTAAATAAATTTTACATAAATCATAAAATCAAATTATACGAGGATTGATTCATATTCATGCCTGCGCAGTACCAATTGCTCTTGATCCCTTTACCTGATACATACGACCCTCAGCATCTTTGGCCCAAGTGGCTCCCTGTATATGAAATTTTTTCAAAATTCCTTTAAAACCGTTTCCATGCAAATATCCTGCGATAATTCCAAATCAATATATTGATCTTTCTTTTTCTGTTGTTTACGTTTTGTAGAAGACAAATATCCTTAATACCTTCCAGGACTTACGAGTGCCAGGCAAGCCATCCTAAATAAAATACATAATCATGAACTAATAGCCTTTAATGATAAACCACAAGGAGACTTACGGTGGCATTTATATCCACATCTTTTCAAACTACTGGTAGCAGCCAATTCATGGATTCATGGCATCTGATAGTTCTTCTAAAATATTTTTCTTCTGACTAGATTTTCGTCGTTTGGGAAATGTGCCATATTGTATGGAACTTAAGACTCCAGCTGTCATCTCTGAACTTCCACTTGCCGATACCGAGGAGGGTACATCAATGGTAGTTGTGCTCAATGTATCAACATTATCATTGATATTTTGACCTTCACAGCGATTGTTGGTGAATTGTCCGGTTGTTGTTGTTGTTGTTGGTGTTATGATGACAGTTGTTGTTGAATTTGCAGTTGTGGTTGTTTATTACTGTCATTTTTGAGCGGGAATATACCAGCCGTAGTCGGTGTTGTATCAGTTTGTTCTGATTTTAATAAATCGTATTTTTAGCCAAAAAATCACGTTTTAAAACGCTCCTCCTCAATGGCTGTGGGTATTGTTACCACAAATAGAACCGAAGCCATGCCATCCATTATGTTATTAACGTTTGTACAGGAGAATAGGAGGAGGGAATAAAATCAAAATCAAAACAAAACAATAATTTTAATGTTAAGAAAGACTTAACAAATTTTTATGATTTTTTTATTTATTTTAAAATTTATTTTAAATTGAATTTTTTAAAAATCAAATGCACCAGCATTTTTTTTGGTGTGAATTAAATGCAAACGTTAACACCACACATTAATGACAAATATACAAATGTATACCGATCTAACACTAGATAGTTAGATTGTTGGATGGATCGTGGAACTGATAGGTGTAAATAATAAATTTTCCTCTTTTATTTACTTATTTTTTATTAATTTATTTTGTTTTTATTTTATTACAATATTTAGCTACTACTCATTATCATTAGCTCTCTCTCCCTCTCGCTCGCTCGCTCTTTTACTCGCTCTCCTTAAACAAATTATAACAGATAACGGTATTATCTATCAAAAAAATGCAATAACAAATTTTGTTTTTATAGTAAAAATGATGATGATGATGATTACAACAACTATAAAATCAATAAACAAATTTTCAGGGTTGCTAATGTTAATAATTTTTGTTTTAAATTGTTTAAATTTATTAAAGTCAACAAAAAAAGTCTTATCAATTAAAAAATAAACAAAATTAATTAAAAGTAATTATTCGTTAAGTTTTTGAAATGTCTAGAGGGTCTAGAGAAGCACCATGAAGTTTTGCTTTGCTAAAAGTGATCTATTGAACATCAGAGATGTCAAATTGATACTCAACTAAATCAATTTTATTAGTCCATCACCGTTAAAATCTATTACACTTTTGGACACCTATTTTGTGCTCTTAAATTCTCTTCTAACAAGAGCCCAATATCTCTCTACTGGCTTTAGCTTTGGACAGTTTTGAGGATTTGACTCTTTTGGTAAGAATACCATATTATTGTTCTTGTACCACTAAAGGACTTCTTGGTGATTCCAAAAATAAGTGGACACATTGTGAAATATTATGAATGGAAGCAGTTAAAAAAAAACACATTTCTTGGTGTTAATTTCGGTATTTATAGAGCTCGTTGTAACAAAAGATTGGCTTCTTTTGCCCTAACTACATATTGCCTGTCACGCCAAGAACTATTTGAGAAATTTTAATTGCGGTTGGGTCCTTAATGTTCCTTCAAAATTCTCTAGAGCATCAGCAACATAAAATTGTTGACCAAGAGGTTGCTGGAACATACATTTCATCATCCATTACACAGCAAGGATACTTCTTTAACTTAGCTCTGTTTTTAGCCTCTAAAATTTTAGAAGCATTTTGAGCTTGTAAGTTTGCAGCCTGCATTAGCTTCATTTTTTCGTAGCATAAAGCTAACCGACCTGCTTTGGCTTTAAAAACATCATACGGACCATTCTGGATTAACAGCCCCTGACCGATTGTTTAACGTTATAAAGACCTAGTGGTTGAAAGTTAAAGTATGTTGGTTAGGGATCTAAACTAGAAATCGCTATTGACTGCCATGTCGAAGTTTTATTGAAGATCATAATAGTTTTCCCCTAAAAAAATTTACGGATGTGTCACAACAATTCACATTGTAGCCACTCAAATTGCACTCGGTTTGAACCAGCAGAAACCATTCGAACGCACAAACTACTTGTCAAAACTTTTGACACCGTCAGCTTAAGTGTTCTCAGCCTGTTGGCATTAAAGACTTTATAGCCAAACAATAATTAAAAAAATTATGGTTCATAAAGTCCGACAGTGACCCGAATATACTAACTTACTAGTGTGTTAACAGTGTGGATCCTGCCCCTTTTTGGCTCCACACATGTAGTTCTGGAATGACTGAGAACAGCACGCTACAACAGACTCGAGATTTAATAATCACGCATGTACGTAGTCGTTCCGAATCTAAGCACTGAATGTGGTATAAGAGCACAATATACAATTCATTTTTCAATGTCCTGCGCTTCCGGTTTCAGTCAGTCCAATGAATTCGTGAATTCAAGCGATTCAGCTTACTCATTCTTTAGGTCTGGGACCAAGATAACAATTAACTTCACAATTTGCAAATCCGATGAAAAACTATTTAAAAAAAATATATAGGGCGTTTTACCTCATTCGCATTTTAGATCAAATCGTTATCCTACTGACTACTATTTATATCGATCGATTCTGAAATTCTTTGCAGTTAAACGCTTTACTTTAAAACAGGGTATAAAAAATTGTCTTGACTCATTTTTTCCTTTAAACCGGATTTGGAATCCGTATGCTCATATGCCACTAGCCTAAAACTTGATTCTTCTAACTGTATTTGTCTCGAAGGATACAAAAAATAAAGGATGTTCTTGTCTTTACTTTGAAACACGTTAAAAGATATTGCACGATTCATTTATTCGTTTAAAACAGGAATATCGCTTTTGATGTGAAATCCATAAGCTCTTCTGGATTTCTTCCTATAGAATTAAATCTAACTCCTATTAATAGAACGTCTTTATGGAATACGATTCACTTTAGAATGGGGTATCGAAAATTGACTTGACTCATTATTTTCTTTATATTTCACCCATATAGAATGATACATATAGAACACTCTTATTGAAATATGATTCACTTTAGAATGGGGTATCGAAATTGACTTGACTCATTATTTCTCCTAAAATTGAATCCATCTGTGTAGCTCTTTTTGTTTACTATTTGTTTCGATCGATATAGAAAGACGTTACAGTCTCATTCTTTCCCTCAAAACCGGAGCAGTTCCTTTGATGTGGTATGCCAATAGAGAAAATCTAAATCCTCTCTGAAATACGACTCATTTAAGAATGGGTTATCAGAATTTGATGAGCAATAAATAGTGTCTGATATTGGACCAATCACCAACTTCCAGATCAAAATTATTTCCAAAGGGAGCCACTCTATATCTGGTTATATGGTCTCCCCATAAGTAAAAATGTTTAAATTTTAAATATTCCAAAAGTAACGTTAATTTTTCAACTGCATGAAACTTTCAAGAAAAAAAGCTTTTTTTATTTGAACTTTTTTTTTGTTACATACGTTATCCTAGAAAAAGTTTTCCACATTTTGCACATTTATCCCACTTTTGTTATAGAAGAAAAACATCTGCAAAATAGAATCCTCCTTCAAAACGAAATAAAACAAAAAGAAGACCAAAAGGTTGTGACCAGATTTCAAGAGTGGAGAAAAAAGAAAAGAAAAAAAGGTTGAGGCAAACGAATAAAAAAATTTTCAATCAGTACAGAAAAATTCAGTCATCGTTAAAGACGTCTTAATAAGAAATGGCAGCGCGTAAATTTTATGAAAATATATTTATAAATTTTCATAAAAATAATATAAAATTATTTGCTGTTTTTATGAAAACAGCAAGTTTAATGCAAAATGCAAATGTTCTCAAAAGATCCCTTTAAACAACAATAAAACAACAACAATAACAAAAGTTTTTAAAATATTTTTCTAAATTAATAATAAAAAATCATCAATCAATCAATTAATAGAAAAAAAATATTAAGAAAAAAATCCATAAAATAAATTAAAAAGCATAAAATTAAACAAATAAAAAATTAATAATAATAAATTGTGTAAAAATTATAATTAAAAAAATAATAATAAAATAAAAATTAAATACTGTGAAAAAGTGTAAAAATTAATTAAAAATTTTAAAGTAGAAGAAATTTTATAAAATTCAAATTAATATTAAAAAAAGACGTTAAATATGGCTGAATTTTAAAGGTTACTCACACACACACACAAAAAAAGGAAAATATTTTACATAATTTTTATTGCTTAGAACTTAAAAAAGAAAAGAAAAGGAACAAATGAAAAAAAGGTAATTTTTCTTCTTCTTCAAAATATGATATATTTAGGTATAACTAACTCCCTTTTTACCGCCCCCTACTGACAGCAATACACTGATTTTAGGTATAAAGTGATTTGGTAACATTTTGTATAATATTAAAATTGTGGGGGTGTTAAATTCTAAAATAGAAGAAAGAAAACAAGTAGGAAGAGATTTTAGATAAGTCAGTAATGAATGTTAGGGGTACCCTATATCTGAACCTGAATAGGATCCATCTTTTCAAACTAAACTCCTCAGCTATCGGTATGTAAAATTTTAGAAGAATGCTACCAGCTGATTAAAAGTATTAGATTTCTGAAAGAAAATCCCGGCATAATATTTAATGATTTACTATTTTGGGTCCCCATAATTCTGCCCGCGGATCTTCTATGGGGTTCCATCTTTCTAATTTATAAAATCTATAAGTATTTCAAATTTCATATGACTCCAATCGGCCATTTAAATAAAAATTTTGCAGGTGGTTAAAAATGTGGACTTTTTTGTGACCCAATAACTCTGCCCACCGACCTATTTCAGGCTTTAATTTCTCTAAATGATAAAACTCTTTTTCTCAGCTAACGTTATGTCAAATGTCTTATGAATCCAACCAATTAAGAGTTATAGACTTTTTAAAAAATTCCAACTGTTAGAAAAATTTAAAATCTCGTTTTTTGAGGTCCCATACACCCCTTAAGGTATTTAAGCCTTCTAAGTTATAAAACTTCGTTCCTCAGCTATTGGTATGTAAAATTTCAGCCGATTGAAAATTATAGATTTATAAAAATTCCAACAAAAAGATCCATAACAAAATACTATGCCGAAGTAGCGAAAACAGACGGCGGAACTTTTGGCATCTTTCTGAATCGATTTGGAATATGATGTGGTTCAAGAATAAAATGTAGATTAACTTTTAAATGTTCGGAACGATAACGATGATTCGGAGTTAATGACCCTTCGCCACACTATTGCAAACAATGTTAGAATTTTCGACTGAACGAATTGGACAAAAATCCTTTAATTTCATACAGATCAGGTTCCCTGAAATTTTATGCTCCAAAAAATGTTCCGTATTTTAGGATTCAGAAGTATGTTTTGCATTAAGAGATGAATTAAAATCGGTTCAGATGAACGCAGGCAACTGTACCGAAAGCAAACTCTTAATGTTATCTTCAAAGCTCTTTCCAGAAGAACTTAATCTCCCTAAAGATCTTAGTTCTAAACAGTTTTTGGTAATACTCCAAAATCTTCCTAAAGGTGTGATATTATACCATATCGGTCCAAAATTATAAACTTTTTTATGGAAGAAAGAATTCGCTTCTTGAACTTATTTACAGAAGTAATATAATATTAAATTGGATCAAGGATATGTGAACTTAAACTGATTTTTATAACTGAAAGAATCTGGGTTTTTGAGAAATATAATAATGATATTTCGGAAATCTTATCTGCTCTCGTATTCAAAAAATATCTTTAATATTTCTAAATCTGGAAGCTGTGAAAGCCAGTTAATTAATTCTTCTGGGCTTCTAAATTTTTATGCATTGTTATCCGAAATTGCGGACTTCATAAATTAAGAACTGGAGGTTACAAAAAATTTTCTAGCATATAGACTGTTTTGGTCCATTTCAAAACAATGTTTCAATGAAATTTGATTTTAACTTCGACGTGTCCTATTTTGGGGCTTAAGAACCAAAACGTGTCACTCTACTCTATGGCTTTTTAAATGATTCATTCTTCTTCATCACATGCGATACATACTTGTGTACATCACAGATGGTTGGTTGGTAGGATAGATGGATGATGGGTTCATTGGTGTAGATGAGTAGTAGGTGCCACTGTTAAAGCTTAAATGCATGCAGCAAAAGTTGTCTCTTGATAAAACTATAAATATCTGTCAGTCGTTCTGGAGCCAAAATTATGTCGAGTTACTTAGAACAAACAAAAAAAATGCATCAAATGTTATATAATGATTAAAGCAGTAAAAGGAATACACACACATATATATAGACATTTAAATATTAAGGATAACAAATAGGAGTTAAAGGGGTATTTAAATTTAAATTAATTTGTCTATAAAAATATCTGCCATTTGTTTGACTTTAAAGTTTCTTAAAATATTTTTCAATTCTCACAAAAGAAAAAAACAAAATTTATTTATCATTAAAAGGAATTCGATTATTAGAAATATTAGCAAAAAAATATTGTAGTAAGAAGAAAAACGGTGAGAAAATAATGAAAAATAATGAAAAATAATAGTAAGAAATAAAGCTTTTATATATTACGGCTTTTACTAAGCGCATGTCCTTAGATTTTTGACATTTCAAGAGAAAATCAGAAATTTTCTTACTCTCGCTTTCGCTCTCTCTCTGCTAAGAAGGAGTCTGCAAAGGAATGTGTGATAATAAGAAATGTCAACATAAAATCACATTGTTTGTATTCGAAAAAAAATGAAAACAAAAATCATATGTTTACAGTTGTAGTAATAACTTTTCTTTTTGGTGTTAGTGTAATTAAAATGTATCGAATTGGTTTCAAGTAGTAATTACTTGAGGCAGGTACTACTCTATACTAAATGAATTAGATTTTGTTATTTTCTTTTTAATTTTAAATATCAAAATTTATGTAAAAATTATTTTTTCTTAAAATTGTGATTCTTAATTTTTAAAGTAGTATTTTTTAGGAGTATTCATATTTTGTGTGATATCCTCCAAAATACCTTACATAATATTGTTTAAATGATATGCGAAAATTTGAATATTGAAAAATTTTACTGATTTTATTATTCCTGTTTGAGAGTTCTGTTCCATTTTAGTTATATATAGTTTAGTTCTTGTTCTGATTCGAGTCTCTCGTTCAGTTTCTAGTTTATTTCATGGTTCAGTTTTCTATTCTAGTTCAGTTCCTAATTTAGTTTCTAGTTTAATTTCTAAGTCTAGTTTAGATTCTATTTCAGTTCCTAGTTCAGGTTCTAATTAAATTTTTGGTTAATTTCCTAACAGAGTTCCTAGTTCATTTTTATATCGGTTTCTAGTTCAAATTCTAGTTCAGTTTTGGTTAGGTTCTACTGCAGTTCTAGTTCAATTCTAGTTCAGTTTTAGTTCAATTCATAAATTAATTATAGTTCAGTTCAAGTTAAGCTCAAGTTTAGTTCTTCTTCAGTTTTAGTTCAATTCTAATTCAGTTCTAGTGCAATTAAAACTACTTCACAACAACTTACTATCATTCGCTAGCTTTGAGAAAAGTCCCTGTGGCCTTAATCAGCCTTAATTCGTTTTGTAACCAATTTTCTAATTAACAAGATGCTTATGGCTTTTATTAATGTGCTCTATTTCAAATCTTTGAGCGGAATTGTCCAAAGAGAATAGATCTTTGAATGGTTTAAGAGTAAAAATTAACGGCTAATTTTTTTATAAAGGGCTCTTATCTTCGTTAAAATTCTTCCGTTATGGCACGATTGACAAATTCGTTTTCTTGCTATTACTTATGTTTTCCCATCTAAGTTTGAATTGTCCATGGTGCTCGTGTCCGGCAGCGGGTTCTTGAACCTCTTTACGTGTTACACAAATGGGAGACTTTCCGGCAGTTTGAATTATCTTAAATCTTGGAGTGTCAAAAGTTTCCAGTAGTTGTTTGCCCGACCATATTTCCATAAGCCTTCAGGATTTTAACTCAAGCGACATCCTTGTTATACAATCAATAGGCTTTCCATTTGTTTTATTATGGATTCTTTGTGGATAATATTCCAGAGATCCATGTGGTTGATTTTTTTTGATAAATACCTACAATATCTGCGTGAAGCATTTCGATTCTATTCTTGCGTAACGGTTCGGTCTCCCTCTAAGCAAAGCTTTCAGGCGTTCTCATTCCATTACTTAAAATAAAATGTAAAATTTAATAAATCATTAAGAAAATTCTTTAAATTTAATTATTTAAATATTTCAAACTAAATTCACAGGTCTGAAGAATTTTATTTTTAGGTTTTGATTGATTCTTCAGACAAATTCCATTACAATTATTTTTCAATTAACTTCATATTAATTTTAATTTTTCTTCAAATGTGACATTTAATTACAAATAATAATTAAATTAATAAATTTTTACTATAAATAAAAAATTTATTATTAAATTCATGTTAAAATAATATTTTCTTTTGCAAAACTTACAAATAAAAAATGAAATATTACGTTCATTTTATAACAAACTCTTCTGCTCTCTTCTGCTAAAAAATTTACCGCTATTAATTGCAAAAAAAAAGGAATACATATACACAGTTTACTTACTTTACCAACATACAACATTGTTGTAGTAGTTATTGCCATCTAAAGTTTATTACTATTTTTTGTTATTGCTATTTTGCTAAAGTCTCTTTTGTTTATTACTGTTGAGTTTTTTTACTCTCATACAAAAAAATAATAATCCTTGTTGTATGTTTTTGTTAGTGTTTGTGTGAGTGTAAGTGATTTTTTGGCAAGCCATTTTGTCTCGTTTTATAATAGTTTACCACACTTTATGGCATTTTGAGAAGTTTTGGTAAGTGTGTGTTAAAATCTAGAGAGAGTGAGCATGAGGGGTATGTATAAATGTTAGTATTTGCAAATGTTTTCTTGTGTCATTGAATTTTAATGTTTGTTATTGTTTTAAATGTTATTATGTCCTCGTACTTGGCCAACAAAATTTAACTGGGGATAGTGCAACAACATTTTTGTTACGATGTTGTTGTTGTTGTTGATGATGACGTGTGATGCGTCTATGTTTTTTTGTTTGTTTGAATTTTTTGGTATTGTGGGAAGCATTTTAATCAATTGTTGTTGAATGTCCTTCGAAAATATTTCTATTTAACTTTTCTTTATTACATTCTGTTATTTGCTTTTTTACTTTTTTTTTTTTGGTTGTTTGTCATAACAGCAAAAGAAAAGAAAAGTTTTTTTATACATGTGTCATTTTATAGTAGTTTTTGCAATTTTTGTTGTTGTTGGTTTTGTAGTAAACTAATAGTATTCATTTTCCTTACGCAACAAAGATGACATAATCTAAAAATGTTAGTTTCTCTGTTTTTATTCTTCTTAAATGTTGATGGTTTTAATTTTCAAAAATTATTTCTTGTAAAAAAGTTTAGAATTAAATGTTGTGTAATAATAAAAAGTGTTTTACTTAAAGTTTTCTTGTTTTTTGAATTTTAATGTTAGAAAAGGAAAGTTTTTTGTTTTTTGATTTTTTAAATAATTAAGTGAAGCGAGTGATGCCAGATCTAATAAAATGTAATTTTTATTTTATTGTCACAACATGATATAATAAATGTCCTGTGAATATTGAAATAAAAAGTAAAACTTAAAAATCATTAATTACAGAAAAGTTACGAACAAATCGTGATTTATAAAGCATTTCTGATAAATTCTCGTTTATATAGAATATATTCGATAAATTCCCGATTTATAGAAATTTTTTAATAAATTATCTATTTTCGATTAATTCTGTATTCAGAGATAATTTCTGATAAATTATCTTTTCAGAAAAAATTTTCGATAAATTCTCGATTTATAGAAAATTTTCGATAAATTCTCGATTTATAGAAAATTTTCGATAAATTCTCGATTTATAGAAAATTTTCGATAAATTCTCGATTTATAGAAAATTTTCGATAAATTCTCGTTTTATAGAAAATGTTCGATAAATTCTCGATTTATAGAAAATTTTCAATAAATTCTCGATTTATAGAAAATTTTCGATAAATTCTCGATTTATAGAAAATTTTCGATAAATTCTCGATTTATAGAAAATTTTCGATAAATTCTCGATTTATAGAAAATTTTCGATAAATTCTCGATTTATAGAAAATTTTCGATAAATTCTCGATTTATAGAAAATTTTCGATAAATTCTCGATTTATAGAAAATTTTCGATAAATTCTCGATTTATAGAAAATTTTCGATAAATTCTCGATTTATAGAAAATTTTCGATAAATTCTCGATTTATAGAAAATTTTCGATAAATTCTCGATTTATAGAAAATTTTCGATAAATTCTCGATTTATAGAAAATTTTCGATAAATTCTCGATTTATAGAAAATTTTCGATAAATTCTCGATTTATAGAAAATTTTCGATAAATTCTCGACTTATAGAAAATTTTCGATAAATTCTCGACTTATAGAAAATTTTCGATAAATTCTCGATTTATAGAAAATTTTCGATAAATTCTCGATTTATAGACAATTTTCGATAAATTCTCGATTTATAGAAAATTTTCGATAAATTCTCGTTTTATAGAAAATGTTCGATAAATTCTCGATTTATAGAAAATTTTCGATAAATTCTCGATTTATAGAAAATTTTCGATAAATTCTCGATTTATAGAAAATTTTCGATAAATTCTCGATTTATAGAAAATTTTCGATAAATTCTCGATTTATAGAAAATTTTCGATAAATTCTCGATTTATAGAAAATTTTCGATAAATTCTCGATTTATAGAAAATTTTCGATAAATTCTCGATTTATAGAAAATTTTCGATAAATTCTCGATTTATAGAAAATTTTCGATAAATTCTCGATTTATAGAAAATTTTCGATAAATTCTCGATTTATAGAAAATTTTCGATAAATTCTCGATTTATAGAAAATTTTCGATAAATTCTCGATTTATAGAAAATTTTCGATAAATTCTCGATTTATAGAAAATTTTCGATAAATTCTCGATTTATAGAAAATTTTCGATAAATTCTCGATTTATAGAAAATTTTCGATAAATTCTCGATTTATAGAAAATTTTCGATAAATTCTCGATTTATAGAAAATTTTCGATAAATTCTCGATTTATAGAAAATTTTCGATAAATTCTCGATTTATAGAAAATTTTCGATAAATTCTCGATTTATAGAAAATTTTCGATAAATTCTCGATTTATAGAAAATTTTCGATAAATTCTCGATTTATAGAAAATTTTCGATAAATTCTCGACTTATAGAAAATTTTCGATAAATTCTCGATTTATAGAAAATTTTCGATAAATTCTCGATTTATAGAAAATTTTCGATAAATTCTCGATTTATAGAAAATTTTCGATAAATTCTCGATTTATAGAAAATTTTCGATAAATTCTCGATTTATAGAAAATTTTCGATAAATTCTCGATTTATACAAAATTTTCAATAAATTCTCGATTTAAAGAAAATGTTCAATAAATTTTCTATTTAAAGAAAATTTCCGATAAATTCTCGACTTATAGACAATTTTCGACAACTTCTTAATTTGTAGAAATTTTTCGATGAATTATCTTTCCATAGAAAATTTTGATAAATTCTCGATTTATAGAAAATTTTCCATAAATTCTCTTCGTATTATTATTATTTTTTTAATTACATAATTTTCAAACTTTCAACACTTCAATTAAATTTTTTTAATTCTTAACACTTATTTTCCATTAAATATATGTTTTGAATTTTATTGTAACAACTTTTTTAAACTTTTGCGTGTTTATGCACTTTTTTACAATTGCATGACTCGAAATGTCAGAATTTTCATTTATCCTTGTGAATATCAATTCAGAAAATTGCAGCAGAATTTAATAATGGAAAACTTCCGTAAGAGAAAAAATGAACTATAAAAATTCATATGGGTTTTATAAGTAATTATTTTTCGAAAATAATCAATTAATGCGAATATCCTGTCCAGTTAACATTTGACATTTAAATTATTTAAGTAAAACAGTCCTTAGAGAAATAAAAAATACCCTACAGACAGCAAACAAGAGTAGTGAAACAAAATAACTTTAAAATATCATTTTAAAGTGAATGACAATTAAAACTTAAAAATGCAACTCTGCACTGAAGTAAATAAATAAACAGTGATGACAAGTAATTAAATTGTTTGTCATTAATTTCTTGCGCCTCTTTAAAACAACATAAAACCATTTTAGAATAATAACTTTTAATTTCGAACTTTATAGGCGAAATTGAGTCTCATTGATCTATTTGTTTTAAGAGACATTCCCCCGATATCTATTTGTTGGAGTCTTTGTTTAATCTCAATCCAAAATTTCTAATTTCTTTGCTCTTTTTTACTTTCAGTTAATTCTCTTAACTGTCATCAAACAGTGAAAAGGTAAACTTAATTCGTTACTGTCACCTTTAATCGCAGTCAGTTACTTAGTTTGAGTTTTTGCATTTATTCGCTTTTCTGTTGTTAAATCGATCGATAATCAAATTAAAACCTGCCAACTGAGCGCCACAAATAACTGAAATGAATAGGAAAATAAGGGAAAATAGAAACTAAAGTTTATTAAGTATATAAAAGGATAATTATTATGCCACTGAATAGTAATATTTGAATATCCTGATAAAAGGATAAAAATGCTTAAATATAGTTTTTAGTTGAATACAGTGTATGTGTGGGAGATTGAGGATAAGATAATATAAGGAAGAGACAGAGAGAGGAAGGGAAAAATCTTTTAATACTTTTTAAACATTTTCAGTAAATTCTTAATTTAAAGAAAATTTTCTACAATTTCTGATGTCAGTGACAATTTTTAATAATTCTGATAAATTCTTGATTTGTTGAAAATCTCATATTTAGAGAAAATTTTTGATAAGTCTTTTATTTAGACAAAATTGACGATAAATCCATTTTTGAGAGAAAAATTTCGATCAACCCATTTTTGAGAGAATATTTTCGATCAATCCATTTTTGAGAGAAAATTTTCGATCAATCCATTTTTGAGAGAAAATTTTCGATCAATCCATTTTTGAGAGAAAATTTTCGATCAATCCATTTTTGAGAGAAAATTTTCGATCAATCCATTTTTGAGAGAAAATTTTCGATCAATCCATTTGTGAGAGAAAATTTTCGATCAATTCATTTTTGAGAGAATATTTTCGATCAACCCATTTTTGAGAGAAAATTTTTTTTGAGAGAAAATTTTCGATCAATCCATTTTTGAGCGAAAATTTTCGATAAATAAATTATTTAGAGAAACTTTCTGATAATTTTTTTATTTAAAAAAATCGATAAATCTTTTATTTATAAAAAGTTTTCGAAAAATTCCTGATTTAAAGAAACTTTTCGATAAAGTCTTTATTTGGAGATAATTTTTGATAAATCCCTTATTTAGAGAAAATTTTCGATAAATCCCTTATTTAGAGAAAATTTTCGATAAATCCCTTATTTAGAGAAAATTTTCGATAAATCCCTTATTTAGAGAAAATTTTCGATAAATCCCTTATTTAGAGAGAATTTTCGATAAATTCCTTATTTAGAGAAAATTTTCGATAAATTCCTTATTTAGAGAAAATTTTCGATAAATCCCTTATTTAGAGAAAATTTTCGATAAATCCCTTATTTAGAGAAAATTTTCGATAAATCCCTTATTTAGAGAGAATTTTCGATAAATCCCTTATTTAGAGAAAATTTTCGATAAATCCCTTATTTAGAGAGAATTTTCGATAAATTCCTTATTTAGAGAAAATTTTCGATAAATTCCTTATTTAGAGAAAATTTTCGATAAATTCCTTATTTAGAGAAAATTTTCGATAAATCCCTTATTTAGAGAAAATTTTCGATAAATCCCTTATTTAGAGAAAATTTTCGATAAATCCCTTATTTAGAGAAAATTTTCGATAAATCCCTTATTTAGAGAAAATTTTCGATAAATCCCTTATTTAGAGAAAATTTTCGATAAATCCCTTATTTAGAGAAAATTTTCGATAAATCCCTTATTTAGAGAAAATTTTCGATAAATCCCTTAGTTAGAGAAAATTTTCGATAAATCCCTTAGTTAGAGAAAATTTTCGATAAATCCCTTAGTTAGAGAAAATTTTCGATAAATCCCTAATTTAGAGAAAATTTTCGATAAATTTTATATATAAAAGAAATTATCGATAAATCCATTACATGGAGAAACTTTTCGATAAATCCATTACATAGAGAAACTTTTTGATAAATTCTTTATTTAAAAAAAAAACGATAAATCTTTTATTTACAAAAAGTTTTCGAAAATTCCTAATTTAGAGAAACTTTTCGATAAAGTCTTTATTTGGAGATAATTTTCGATAAATCCTTTATTTAAAGAAAATTTTTGACTATTTTTTGTTTATCGAAAATTTTCGATAAATCGATTATAAAGCTTTCCAAAATTTCCTTCGCTTTGCTAAATTTGATGTTTAATCTTGATCTAGACTTTATCTTGAAATAAAAACCATCCTTCTTTTATCATAAAATCATTAAAAGGACCTTCCTTATTCACTTATTGTTAAGTGTTTTCAATTTTCCATTTTGCATATTAAAATTATTTCGATTCATGTCGCAAATTATTACTTCCAATAAAAATAGTCTTTCCTGCTTGTTTGTTGGTCATTTCAATGAAAAACATCTGTTGTTGTAAAAAAATCAATGATTTTCACTATAAAACCAAAAATTCGTTCTCTACAATTTTTTTTCCTAAAAATATTTTTTTATATAAAAACAAATATTTTATTTTAAATGTCCTTTTTACAACAACAATAACACAACAAACCTGCCTTCTTGTGTATTTGCTTTTGAGTTGTTGTTTGATTTTTCGTAATTCTGAATTATTTCCATAAGTTTTCCATTGAAATGCATTGGACTGAATGAAGACTGAGGACGATTCGCTTTGCATTTCGAACAAAAACAAAATCACAGTCAAGTTCAGGGTTAATTAAACTGAAAGAGCAAAACATGTGTGTAGTGTGTGAATCTGAGTGCAGAGTGACTGAGTAAGTGAGTGAGTGAGTACTCTGGTTCGAATGACCATCTAACCGGCAATGAATGGCACGTGTATCGATAACTGGCAAATTGCATAAGTGTGAGTAAGTGAGTGAATGAGTGACAGAGTTCATGAAATGAATGAAATTGTTGTTGTTGTTGTTGCTAAAGGCCCCATCCTTAGGCTATTTAATGCAAGAAAGGATATTTTTATTTTGTTTCGCAAACTTAAATGACATTGAGAAGGCGGTAGTTTTTGTTATTTTGGAAGGAAATTACGATATTTTTATAAAGAAATAATTTAAACAGTTTTTTCTAGGTTATAAACATTTTCATGTAATAAGAAAAATAACTGTAATTTGTGAAGGAAGCAAAAAGAGATAAAAAGAATAAAATATCCTTGTTATTAAATCCTTTCTATTGAATTTTATTATTTGCCATAAAATTTCTTTATGATGATGATAATGTTATTGGTATGACGACAATTAAATTTTATGGACTTAAGCCAAATCTGCATTAATGACCGTTTTCAATTATATTTCTTTGATTTTGGATTTTATATTTAAATTGACATGTTTATGCCAGTATCTGGTGTATAATTTCGTAATGGCAACAATTTTTAATTATGGAACAGGTATGATAAATTTAAAATATTATAGCAAGTGGAAGGAATTCGCAATTTAATCAATAAATTTAAATTAAATCCAAGAATATATAGAAAATTTAATCGAAATTTTTCTATTAATTAAGGATTTATAGAATATTTTCTCTTAATAAAGAATTTATCGAAAATTTTCTCTAAATTAAGAATTTATCGATTTTTTTTAATTATGGTATAATCGAATTTCTCAAAATTAAGAATTTATCGGGAATTTTCTCTAAATTAAATTTACAGAACATTTTCCCAAAATTAAGGATTTATCGAGAATTTTCTCAAAATTAAAAATTTATCGAGAATTTTCTCTAAATTAAAAATTTATTGAAAATTTTCTCTAAAATAAAAACTTATCGACAATTTTTTTAAATAAAGAATTTACAGAAAATTTTCTTAAAATTAAGGATTTATCGATTTTTTTTCAAAATTAAGGATTTATCGAAAATATTCTCTAAATTAAGGATTTATCGAAAATTTTCTCAAAATTAAAGATTTATCGAGAATTTTCTCAAAATTAAGGATTTATCGAAAATATTCTCTAAATTAAGGATTTATCGAGAATTTTCTCTAAATTAAAAGTTTATCGAAAAATTTCTCTAAATTAAAATTTTATCGAAAATTATGGATTTATCGAAAATATTCCCTAAATTAAGGATTTATCGAGAATTTTCTCTAAATTAAAAATTTATCGAGAATTTTCTCTAAATTAAAAATTTATCGAAAATTTTCTTTAAATAAAAAATGTACAGAAAATTTATCGAATTTTTTTTTCAAAATTAAGGATTTATCGAGAATTTTTTCAAAATTAAAAATTTATCGAAAATTTTCTCTAAATTAAAAATTTATCGAAAATTTTCTTTAAATAAAAAAATTATAGAAAATGTTCTCAAAATTAAAATTTTATCGAGAATTTTCTCTAAATTAAAATTTATCGAAAAATTGCTTTAAATAAAGAATTTATCGAATATTTTTTCTAAATAATGTATTTATCGAAAATTTTCTTTAAATAATGTATTTATCGAATTTATCTAAATAATGTATTTATCGAAAGTTTTCACTTAGTCAAGAATTTATCGCAAATTTTCTAAATAAAGAATTTATCGAAATTTTTTAAAATTTATTATAAAAAATTTTGTGAATAAGAAATTTATCGAAAATTTTCTCGTTATAAAGAGTTTATCGCAAATTTACTTCATACAAATAATTTATCGAAAATTTTCCCTAAATTAAGTAATTCTAAAATAGAGAATTTATCAAAATATATTTTATCAAAATATAGAATTTATCAAAATGTTTTAATCTTTAATTAATTTCAAATATGATTTCGTTTAATAAATTCTTCATAAATTCTGTTTAAATTAAATAATTCCCCTAAACTACCGTTAATTTGAAACAATTCGTTATGAATTCATTTTCCTACCCAAATATACAACCCTGTTGGTAACAAATCATTCTCTCTTCTTTTTTGTCTTTAAGTTTTTGCTCTCGTTCTCATTATTTTCTTTCACTTCCATTTTACACAGTTATTCGCATTTCGCATTTATTTTATTTTTTGTTTTTGTCAAACAAAACACATTTTTATTCTACACAGCTGTCAGTTGTCATTTTGACATCGACGTTAGTGTGTTTTTCATAACGTTCGGTGCGGTTGTGGTTATTTTTCTGATATTTTTATATATATTTTTCTGTTTTTAAGTTTTATAGTTTTTTTGTTCGTTTTGTATAAAAAAAAATAAGTGAAGAAAGAAAATAAAACGCTGTTTTTCGATTGTAAATCGTGGCCTGCAGAGACTTTTGTTTTATTTTATTAAATGATTCGAATTTGAAGTAATTAATTATTGGTTTTCCAAAAACCAAAATCGAAAAGAACGATTCACAAATTCATTCATTATTTGTTAGACGGTAGCGAATAAAAAAGGAAAAAGAAGCCATTGTAAGAAAAGAAGGAATTAAGGAAAGAAAAAGTGCTTTTTTTTTGGTACAAAAGTTTAAAATTTTTAAAATATCCTGTGTGCAATAGTGTACACCGTGTGTTAGAGAGTGGTTTTAATGGATGACCTTTTCAGGGTTCATTCATCTTGTGCAAAATTAATCGAAATAACAGAATTTCAAACACGTATGGAAATCTTTCGGTATCTAGAACGCGTCAAGTAACAATGTTTTTTTGTGTTTTTTTATACAAGTGACGGCCTACTTAAATTTTAAATATATTTTGTTGTTATTTTATTTTAATTTTCTATATCGTTTTCAAAAAGAAAATTATAAATAATTTATTTTCTGCGTTTTTTTTTTGTCGATTTTTACGTTTATTCGTGTTAAAAATATATCTCTACCTAAAACTTACATACAACAACACATACGAAATATAAAAAAAAATTAACAAAATTCCAAAATAACAAGAAGGAAAACAAAAAATACAACAAAATATTAAGTAAAACGAAAAATAGCAGCAATCAAGTAAAGCAACCAACCAATAACAACAAAAACAAATACAAAAAATTTTTGCTTTGTGTCTGCTGCGTGAAATATTGTGTGTGTGTGTGTGTGTTTTATTTTGACGGTGTGTTCTTGTGCTTTTTTCCACCACATTTTCTTGATTTGCATTATTTATAAACTGATTTTCTGCTTTTGGTTTTCTTGTCATTTCCAAAAAAATCAGTTTTAGAAAACCTAAAGAATACGCCTAATTCCCGAAAAAGCAGCCTTGTTTTTTTTTATTCTCCTTCAAAAAAAACATCAAGTTTTTATTCTTGTAAGTCTAATTTTTATTTTCTTCTTCTTCTTGTTTCATTATTCATTTCTTTATTTAATATAATTGCAATTTTAATGATTAATTAATTATATTTTCTGTTTATAAATAAATTTATCATCATTTATATAAGATTTTTTAATTCATATTTTTGGTTATAAATTTTTCTTGTTCAAAATGAAATGTTTACATTATTGTTTTTGTTGTTATTTTGTTATTTATTTTTTTTTGCTGTGGTTTCTTTGCTCCACACAACACACTAATAGTATGTGTTTGTGTGTTTATGTTTTGTTGTGTTTACATTTTGCACAATTGAAGAGTTAAGAGAGTGAGAGGAAAATATTTCTCTATTAAATAAAATGCATTTGCCTATAAAAAAAAGTTGCCAGATTTGTTAATGATTAATTAAAATAGTTAATTTTAATGATGCTGTAATATTCTAAGGGATTTTTAAATGAATCATAAAAAACTAAATACAGTGGAGGGATATATAATAAGAATGGCATGAATTTTGTTTTATTTTTGCCAATTTGATTGTTAATAAAATAATGAAAAAGCGGAATTGAAAACTTTTATTCCGGAAAAAATTAAAGTGTGTCTACGACAATTGAATTGCAGCTCCAGGATAACGTGAATTATACTCCCTTAAGAATTGTAAATGTAGTGATGTACAAAGTGGAAGTTTTATCTTTTCCGAAAAGGACTACAGAATAAGGTCGAACTGTCACAAACAAATTAGGACAGTTTTTTTCATTCCTCTCATCACCGCAATTTTTACGAATGTCATTGCATAGAATATTTAACTGCAGATTATAATATTTCACAATTCTACAACAATAAGACGTGTGTCAAACTTGATAAAATATTGTCAATTCACAAACACTCGCACTATAACATCTCAAATTTTAATACGATCAATTTATATGTCTTTATTACAAAGAATTGGCCAATCGCTTGCTTCCGGAGTTATCAAAATAACTGCATACCAGATTAGAATGTCTCGTCATAAGCTATTTAGAGATTATTCAAATTGGGAGGTTCTCTTATATTCGAAATATTTACTTTTAAGTAATCGCCGTTCTAAATCGTCAAACCCAATACGAAAACTAGATTCATGGATGGCAGATTAACTTTAGATAAGAAATTTAGAAATGTACAACATTAATGAACTTATTAGAAAGCTGGTAAGTGCTCTTTTTTATCTAGATCACAGCCTTTAAGGAAGCGGGGTTCTCATAAGTCAAGTTGATTTCTCTTTTTAGAAATCAAATGAGACTTTTCTTTTGTAAAATTATTCCCTATGATCGAGACAGTGGTGGAAGTTTAACCCCTAAAATTTTGCTGTTTTTAGAACAGTATTAGCTTTCGAAGCTCTTGCTATAATGTACCGCTCCCATGAAATTTTGATTGCTTAATTATATTTTTCAAAATTTCTGGCTTAAATATATTTCAATTAAATCTCTCTCGGCTTTGTTGAATGCTAATTTTTAGAACGCTTTAATAAATAATTTTTAAAGATATTGGGACTTCCATAACAGTTCATGACGTGGGCAGTTTAAGCAGAAATTTAGCGTAAGAGCGATCTAATCACCGGTCGCAATAAATATTTTCCAGGGTCAATCGCGAATAGGTTTGTGCGTAGAGTTTAAATCGATAAGAATTGAACTGGTTTGTTGATAGGAATTTATAGTTTGAAGAAGGATCCAGTCTGATGAAAATGCTTCACAGGTGCAATGAACATCTTCCAGTGACACCAGAATGAAATGAATAAAGTTAGTACCGGTTTCCGAAAGAAGATAAAGAGAATTATTATAATAAAGTTGTTTTTTTTTAATAAAAATGGTGGCTACCGGATGTAGAACAAATTAGTCACTCCACATTTTGCTTAACAGATTTTCGATCCTTTAAGAGATTTCTATGCTCTTTGAAATATAACGATTTTGGAATGAATTGCCTTCTAAAAATGTTGTTAAACAACTTAATTTGCAAAAAAACCACTTATGACTAAAACGCCCTTGATAGATTTCTATTCTTTGATAAATTCCAATAAAGAAAAAACTATGAATTCAGTTTGAGGTTTGTGTACTCTCTTTGTTTTATTTTGATTCTCAGAATTTCCAAAAGAGAAGAAGGTCGTAATAACTTTATAATCTCGTTAATAAATCTTTTATACAATTTTTTATTTCCGTCGAACTGAACCAAAAGCAACAAAATTTCAAATTTTGAAAAGGTATTGAATTTATAACTGGAACTACGTGCCAAAACTACCGGCTTTTCTTTCTTTATGTTTTTTTCTTATTTATTTTTTGTGTTACTTTATTTATTATTTACTACATCACTTCCATTTATTTATTTATTTGTACATTGAAACATTCCTTCAATCCACACAAACGACACAAAGAGACATCATGTTGTGGATTCATAAATAAATGGCGGCATTTTCTCGTAAAACCAAAATAATAAAAAACGACAATTTTAAAGAATTTAATTTTTTATTTAGCGCCTTATTGCAGCGAAGAGTATAGTTAAAAATTTATGTATAAACAAGAAAAAGGTCTTAATCATAAAAAAACAACTATAATTCCATGGCATTATTTCTAAGAAAGCTTTAAAACCAAAAAGAGAGAAACAAAACAAAAAAATGCGATTTGTATATTTTTTACGCCACAAACATGTGCTTTTGAACAGAAAAATCAAATCAAAAACAATATTTTACTACGATTTTATACCCTCCACCACTACATGGGATAAAGAGTGTTTAATAACTTTGACATTCCATATGTAACGCTAAGAAGGAATCATCTCAGACTTCCATAATGTTTACATTTTCTTCTATAAAATCAAAACCTGAGACGATTTAGCTGTGTCCGTCTCTTTTTCTATTGTTGGCACGCTCACATTCACAAAAATTGAAGCTCAATGAAAAAGGTACATTAAAAGATATAGTTCGATATCTGAGATAACCTATAAGTTCAAGCAAAGAAGTTTCGTAAAATTGTCAATTATTAGACGAAAAATTAGAATGAATTTTCAAAACTTATCAAAATCGGTTCAGTAGAAAAAATGTTATAGCAAAATATATAATTAATTTTATGATTCATTAACTTTTCTTGTACTTGAGAAAAACTTTTATATACTATATAAATCTGTTAGTGTATATGTACGAAACAAAATGTATATACTTCACATAAATTTATGGTGGAGGGTATTGAAGATTCGGCATAATATTCTTACTTATTTTATTATTTGTTTTTGGTTTTTGTTTGTTTGCTGTTGCTGCTCTTTTATGGTACTTTATTAATGTGTATTTTTACACTTTGTTGTTGTTGTTATTTTTTATGAATTTTTTTCAATATTTTTTTATATTTTATTTTCAATACAAAACATGACTCATTTCTTGATTTTTATTTTCTCAATTTTTTATTAAAATGTGTTTTTTTTTTCTTGAAAATAACTTTGGTTTGGCGGTTTTTTTTCTTAGACTTAATCGCTTTCTAGTTTTGTTGCCAGTGATTCAAAAGAAATACCTTTATACATACATACATACATACATACATACATACATACATACATACATACATACATACATACATCCATAAATTAGTTTGTAAACAGTTGACGTTCTTAATTTTATTTTTGTTACAAAAATTTTTATTAAAAAGAAATCATAAGAGGAAATTTTGTTGGCAACATTGTTTTTAATTCGTTGGTATTTAAATAAATTTTAATTTAATTAAACTTGTAAATTTTGTAAATTTTTAAAAATTATAATCATATTTTTCATCAAATTAAGTCGATCATTCTATTTACTGTTTAAAATGTTAAATTAATCATGTTACGCTGAATTGACAACACTGATTTATGTTTATAACAGAAATGTGACAACAAATTGGAAGTTCTTATGTTTACATATTAAGATGTTGCCAGACCTTAGAAATGAATACATATTTCAGTGTCCTTTCCGAGTTCCTTGCAAAGCAAGAATGCAAAAAAAAGGGAAAAAGATTTTAAGACTTCTTTGTGCAAATATTAATTGTAATAGTTTACCTTTGACCTTCATGTCCTAAATCTAATTAGAAAATCGCCAATATCCACCTTGTAAAATTGGTAGCAATAAGAATCAGATTTTAAATGAATAAGGGCCCAAGATTGTCTTTTCAATTTGACAGATCATAATGAAAAATCGAGGGTGTCATTTTTCAGAAGGATACAAATTTTGTTTATTTGTTTTGGAGCAGACCTGTCAATAGTTAAAGCAAGTAAATTATGCCAACATGAAATGCATCTTTAGCGATAACAGAGATGTCATGAACTCAGAGGACTGAACTAGAACTGAACTAAAACTGAACTAAAACTGAACTAGAACTGAACAGGAACTGAACTAGAACTGAATAAGAACTGAACTTAAACTGAACTAGAACTGAACTAGAACTGAACAGGAACTGAACTAGAACTGAACTTAAACTGAATTAGAACTGAACAGGAACTGAACTAGAACTGAATAAGAACTGAACTTAAACTGAACTAGAACTGAACTAAAACTGAACTAGAATTGAATAAGAACTGAACTAGAACTGAACTAAAACTGAACTAGAATTGAATAAGAACTGAATAAGAACTGAATTAGAAACCAAACTGGTATCTGAACTATAATCTAACCCGAATCTGAACTAAAATCTGGGCTAGAACTGAAGTAAGTGAACTAGAATCCAAACTAAAATCTGAATGAGAATCTGTACCAGAATTTAAATTAAAATCTGATTTGAAATCTAAACTAAAATTTGAGCTGAAATTTGATGCAGAATCTGAACAAATGTCTAAATTGCATTCTGAACTAGAATCTGAGCTTCAATTAAAAACTGAACTAAATCATAAGTAAAGTAGAACTCAACGAAAACACATCTTGAACTGAACTGAAATCTATCAAGTCAAAATAAGTGTCTGAATTACTTTTTCAATTAAACCCGTAGTGGAACTGAAGGAACTAAACTAAAACTGTACTAGAATCTCAAGTAGTAAATGTAATATAAACTAAAATAGGACTGAATCCCAATCTCTCTGATAGAGTCTTGATATCGATCCAAAAGAACTCTTCAGTTTTGTGTTAAAGAATTATTTAATTTAATTTTGCATTCAAAAATGTTCACCCTAATCAGGTCTAATCTGGTCTCTTGTATTAAAAATACCCATCACTTTTAATCCCCACAAGATTCTTTTAAATTGATGCAAAATTTCGGGCAAAACTTCTTTCTGAAAATAGATTATTTGACTTCACTGTAAAATATATATTTTTTCTTATCAAATACTGCATTTTAATGACAGATGTTTACCCTACATAATGCCACATGTTAATGCTTTGGACGATTTTAATAAACTCGCAAGTCTGCCTTTTCGATTTGTTATATCAATACTGGTGAGAACGAAGGCCGTTGTAAAAAGTATGTTAAATATAAAAAAAAAAAATGTCAGCTTTAACTGATAAAACTGGAAGTGAAGTATTTACGCACTTAACCGGTTTTGTTTACAAATAAAACGAATAACCGGTATTCGCTTAAAGAAACGATTAATTAATTTTAACAAATTTTTGCATTAAAATAAATAAAAGAATTTGAAAAAAAAACAGTAAAAGGAAATTTTGATGACGAAATTATGCAAAAAAGATAAAAATTATTAAAAACAAATAAAATGAATATTTTATAATATAAATAAATAATTTATTGATTATCAGTTGTTTTTTCTATAATTTAAACATTTTTTTATTTAATAACAATTTATCGATTTTTTTTTGATCACCAACAAGGAAGCAGCTGCAATCAGATGGAGACAGACACCCTGAGGCAAATTTTTGAATTAGAAATTTGTCATAAATCAATTATTTCAAATGACATTTTTGACCTTTTTTATGCAAAATATAAATAAAAAATAAAAATAAATAAAATAGTGGAAAAAAAACTTTAATGGATTGAAATGTCGTCGTTTATAAATGTATATTCTATGGCAAAAGTAACTGTAATTCATGATATCTATTTTCTCACTTCTTTATTGAAAATTTATAGTTTTTTGTTATCGTATCTTTTAGTTTTATTTATTTTGTCATTTTATATCTTTTATTCTATTTTCCTTTTAAATTTTTCTTTGTAACAAATTATTTTTAATTGTTTTTATACCCTGAACCACCTGAAGTGATGAAATGGTTATGTTAACCTTGTCATTCCTTGTGTAACGCTATGAAGGAAGGAATCATCTCAGACCCCATAATGTATATGTATTCTTGTATCATGTCAAAATCTGAGTCAATTTAGCTTTGTCAGTCTGTCTGTCTGTCTGTCTGTCTGTCTGTCTGTCCGTCTGCATATCCATATCAAATATAATAAATGAGGAATCATTTAAGAGCCCCTAATGAATTTATAGCCTTAAATCATATAAAAATATCAGTCGGTCTATCTTTTTCCGACTGCTTGCCTGTCTGTATGCCCGTCTATCTGTTGTTGACACGCCCACATCCACAATAATTATTAAAGCTCAATATAATTTGGATTGAGTAATTCTTAAAGTCCTGAGAAGTTTCCTATTTAAAACGAGCAAAATCGGTTTAGTATATTAAAAGGTATAGACCGATATCTATATCAACTTCTAAGTTCAAGCTAAAAACTTTCGTAAAATTATCAGTCAGGAATCATCTCAGACCCTAAAAAGTATATACATATATTCCTGTATCAAATAAAAATCTGAGATCAAGATAATACCACGTGCCAAATTTAATGAATACATTTTTAAAATTCGGACCTGTGCCCTGCGAACAAGCTTTACATGGACAGCTAGCCCGAAGGACGGACGGATAGATCAGAAAGTGATTCGAAGTTGAATCGTATACTTAAAAGTGGTAGTGGGACTCTTTTTTCTATCCGTTACAAACATCTGCACAAATACATAATACCTCCACCACCAATGATGGTGTAGGGTATAATTGTCAAAATCGGCTCCATGGAGAAAAGTTATAGTAAAATATATAATAAATTTTATGACTCATTAAGTATTCCGTTTTATATTTAAGAAAAACTTCTATATATTTTATACGTCTGTGGGTGTATGTGTCACATACTTACGCATTTGTGGTGGAGGGTATTGAAGATTCGTCATAGCCGATTATTGCATTCTTGTTTATAGTCTTTTCATTTCAATTCGAAGTCAAGTTTTCACTGCAATTCAATACAATTTTGTTTCATTTTCAATTCAATTTAATTTTTTTCAATTTTTTTCACATTTCATTGGTCATCAATAGCACAATTTTTTTTATAAAAAAAAAATAACAAGAATTTGTGTGGCTGCAATTTAAATAATTTTTTTGAATTTTATGTGTAGATTTTTTTTCTTAAAATCCCATTTAAACTGGAAATATTTAACTAAAGCCAGTTTTAATTTTAATTAATGATACATTTTTATTAAAAAAACCAAAACCATACAAAACAATAGAAATTTCTATTCCATGAAATTAAACAAAAATTACGTCATTAATTTAATTAATATATTTTATGCATATTTAATTAAATCCCTTTTAAAAAAATCCAAAATAATAATGTTTAATTTATCTCCTTTTCTTTGCAGGTAAGCATTTGATAAAAAAAACATTCCTTAATAATGATTAAAAATTGTAAGTTTTAGTTATTAATTAAATTTTATAAAAATTTACTTTAATTTTAAGTATTAAAAAACGCTACAAAAATTTTAACTCAATGGCAACACTGTTGGCACTACCTAGAGGACATGTCTGAAAGTGCCGTTATTTATTATTAATTAAATTTTTTATTGAAATAAAACTTAACGTTTTCTTTTCAGAAAACAATTCGCCATAAATTATGTATTTAGGGAAAATTTCCGAAAAATTTCTGTTTCAAAATAAAATTTTCCACAAACTCTTTTTTAAGAGAAATTTTCTTTTAAGACTTTCATTTAAGAGAAATTTTGCAATAAATAAATTTTCTTTTAAGAGGAGATTTGCGAAAATTTTTCTTTTAAGAAAAGATTTCTAGTTTAATGTTCACATTAAAGAGAAAATTTCCATAAATTTCCATTTCTCTTTTGCACAAAACTTTATCTTTTAAGAGAAAATATTCATAAATTTTCTTTAAAGAGAAAATTTTTCATAAATTTTCTTTTAAGAAAAAATTTTTCATAAATTCTTTTAAGAGAAAATTTTTCCTAAATTCTCTTTTAAGAGAAATTTTTTCATAAAATTTCTTAAGAGAGAATTTTTCATAAATTCTTTAAGAGAAATTTTTTCATAAATTTTCTTTTTAGAGAAAATTTTTCATAAATTTTCTTTTTAGAGAAAATTTTTCATAAATTTTCTTTTAAGAGAAAATTTTTCATAAATTTTCTATTAAGAGAAAATTTCTTATAAATTTTCTTTTAAGAGAAAATTTCTTATAAATTTTCTTTTAAGAGAAAATTTCTTATAAATTTTCTTTTAAGAGAAAATTTCTTATAAATTTTCTTTTAAGAGAAAATTTCTTATAAATTTTCTTTTAAGAGAAAATTTCTTATAAATTTTCTTTTAAGAGAAAATATTCATAAATTCTTTTAAGAGAAAATTTTTCCTAAATTCTCTTTTAAGATAAATTTTTTCATAAATTTTCTTAAGAGAGAATTTTTCATAAATTCTTTAAGAAAAATTTTTTCATAAATTTTCTTAAGAGAGAATTTTTCATAAATTCTTTTAAGAGAAAATTTTTCATAAATTTTCTTTTTAGAGAAAATTTTTCATAAATTTTCTTTTAAGAGACATTTTTTCATAAATTTTCTTTTAAGAGACATTTTTTCATAAATTTTCCATAAATTTTCTTTTAAGCGAAAATTTTGCATAAATTTTCTTTTAAGCGAAAATTTTTCATAAATTTTCTTTTAAGCGAAAATTTTTCATAAATTTTCTTTTAAGAGAAAATTTTGCATAAATTTTCTTTTAAGAGAAAATTTTGCATAAATTTTCTTTTAAGAGAAAATTTTGCATAAATTTTCTTTTAAGAGAAAATTTTGCATAAATTTTCTTTTAAGAGAAAATTTTGCATAAATTTTCTTTTAAGAGAAAATTTTTAATAAATTTTCTTTTAAGAGAAAATTTTGCATAAATTTTCTTTTAAGAGAAAATTTTGCATAAATTTTCTTTTAAGAGAAAATTTTGCATAAATTTTCTTTTAAGAGAAAATTTTGCATAAATTTTCTTTTAAGAGAAAATTTTGCATAAATTTTCTTTTAAGAGAAAATTTTGCATAAATTTTCTTTTAAGAGAAAATTTTGCATAAATTTTCTTTTAAGAGAAAATTTTGCATAAATTTTCTTTTAAGAGAAAATTTTGCATAAATTTTCTTTTAAGAGAAAATTTTGCATAAATTTTCTTTTAAGAGAAAATTTTGCATAAATTTTCTTTTAAGAGAAAATTTTGCATAAATTTTCTTTTAAGAGAAAATTTTGCATAAATTTTTTTTAAGAGAAAATTTTGCATAAATTTTCTTTTAAGAGAAAATTTTGCATAAATTTTCTTTTAAGAGAAAATTTTGCATAAATTTTCTTTTAAGAGAAAATTTTGCATAAATTTTCTTTTAAGAGAAAATTTTGCATAATTTTTTTAAGAGAAAATTTTGCATAAGAAAAAAATTTTAAATTTTTTATAAATTCTTTTAAGAGAAAAATTTTCATAAATTTTCTTTTGAAAGAAAATTTTTCACTAATTTTCTTTTGAGAGAAAATTTTTCAAAATTTTTTTTTCAAAAGAAAATTCTTTTTTAAGAGAAATTTTTTATTTTAATAAGTTCTCTTAAAGAGGAATTTTTTGAAAAATTATTTTTAAATTATTAAATCATTTTTATGTTTAAAGTTTCTTTTTTCTTATGAGATAAATTTTCCATATTTTTTCATTAAGAGAATCTTTACTAAAATTTATAATTCAAAGAAAATTTTTCGTAATCTAAATTAGAATATATTTTATGTAAATATACAACTTATAAAAAATATCTCTATCTCGATTTAGAGAAAATCATGAAAAAAATAAATTTTTGGAAAACTTTATAGGAATATTTTCCTTAAATAAAATTAATTTAATTGTTTTTTCTCTTAAAAATTTATAAATATTTTTATTTAAAAAAACTTTCTTATCAAGAAAAATTTATATAAAAGAATTCAATTAAAGAACAGAAACTCATTTAAAGAAAATTCTCCGAAAATATTTTCTCTTTAAGAAAAGTTTATCTATTTTTTCCCTTAAGGAATACAATTTATCGAATTATTTAACTACAAAAAAATTTATCGACAATTTTTTCTTAATGTGAAATTTATGGAAATATTTTCTTCATAAAAATGGTTATTAAATTTTTCTCATAAAGAAAAAATTATGAAAACTATTTTCCCAGAGACAATTTTCTCTTTAAGAATAATTTGTTAAAGATTTTTCTCTTAATTTTTTTCTTTTATTTTTTTGACATTTTCTCTTAAAATTTTATTTTTTTAGAAAATATCTTCAAAACCTTTATTCGTTTATTAAAAGCAAATTTGCTTTCTATAGAGTTTATTGTCAATTTAGCGGGTTTTATCTTTAAAAAAAAGCTTAAATTCGAAATTAGCGTAGTTTTGATTTTATTGCATTGAAGGAGTGCAGCTTTGTAACTGGTAAACTCCGAACACCATAATGGCTGTAAAATTCAAAATCAAACAAAAAAATTGTCATCTTCTTATAGAGCATGATCCACTATACACTCCAAATTGGCAACACTGATAAAAACTGTTTTTTTTTTGCAAAGAGAGTAAAATGAGCTCTCATTTTTAAGAGTTTTCAAATGTGTTGCCTTTGTTATGTAAACAAGTGTAATAAAGAACAGTTTTAAGTGAATTTTTAATATTTTCTAAACGTTTTAGGGAATAAATTTTGTCGTAATGACATGAATTTTTCTGACAGTAAAATTTAAAAAAAAAATTTAATTGAAAAATTTATTTTGTTTTCGAGTAAAAATTTTAATTTTAGTTATTTATTTTATTTAAAAACTTAAAATTTATGACTTTTTTTCTTGTCATAAAGAAAATCTTAGAAAATAAAAAAAACGCTAAAAATTTAAATTAGAATTACGTGATTTCTTAAGATTTTCAAGATTATTTTTCGTTATTGTTGTTGTTAAAAAAAAAAAAAAAACAATATTGATTGCATTAATAAGTTAAATATTTTGTTGACTATAAATCACGTGTATTATTTTTTTATTTTCAACTTTAAATGTCAATGTCAAAATTTGTATATATTTGTTGGTATTTGAGAGAGACGGAGAGAGGGAGAACATATGATTTTAAATGACTTTTGACATAAATCAAATTTTATTAATATTGAAATATGAAGTCAAGCTTTTTTTTAATTGAAATTAATAAAACGGGGGATTTTTTTGCAGATTAAAAACAAAAATCGAGAAATAACACAAAAAACAAGGTCTTAGTTTTGGGTTTTAAATTTAAAATATTATTGAAGATTCTTTTTTTAAATTAAAATAAAATTTTGACATAAAATTGGTGTTTACAATTTAAAAGCTTCAAAATTAAAAAAAAAAATACAAACAATCTGGCAGCATCTTAATTAGATTTTTATTTATTAAATTTTTCATAATTAAATTAAACCGGGTCAAGTTTATCGCATGGTTTTATTAAAAAATTGTCAATAAAATTAAATTCAATTTTTTTAATTATTTTCCACATGTTTCATTACCAAAAAAAGCGCTACATTGTTGCTACTTCTTGTTGTTCTATTAAAAGATTTTCAATTTTTATATTTTTAAAATTTTGCAAAATTCTCATACACTAAAAAAGCCACAAATACGTCATTAATAATAACAACAAAAATTATTTAGAATTTTTTTTCTGAAATAAAATTTTTAATGACCTTGAGGTAATTTTTGTTGTTGTTTCATAAATCCCATAATACTCGTTCTAAAACACATTGATTTTTGTTCTATTCAAATATTTCTATTCAAAAAAAAATCTTAATTTATTTAAATCTTTTTTTGTTTATTTTATAATTTTGGGTGAATTTAAATAAAAAGAGAAAATAATTATGTTCATTTTTTTTCGACTGGAAAAATAGTTTATTAAAAAACAAAAACTATTTTCTGGTCATTTAAATTTTAAACAAAAAGATTCTATAAAATTGAAAATAAATAAATTGTTAAGTCATTTCAGCTAAAACAACCAAAATTAGCGAAATAAATTTTTAAAGTTTAACAAATTAATTTATTATAATTCTATAAATTGAAAATTCAGAATTTATCGAAAATTTTCTATAAATTGAGAATTTATCGAAAATTTTCTATAAATTGTGAATTTATCGAAAATTTTCTATAAATTGAGAATTTATCGAAAATTTTCTATAAATTGAGAATTTATCGAAAATTTTCTATAAATTGAGAATTTATCGAAAATTTTCTATAAATTGAGAATTTATCGAAAATTTTCTATAAATTGAGAATTTATCGAAAATTTTCTATAAATTGAGAATTTATCGAAAATTTTCTATAAATTGAGAATTTATCGAAAATTTTCTATAAATTGAGAATTTATCGAAAATTTTCTATAAATTGAGAATTTTTTGAAAATTTTCTATAAATTGAGAATTTATCGAAAATTTTCTATAAATTGAGAATTTTTTGAAAATTTTCTATAAATTGAGAATTTATCGAAAATTTTCTATAAATTGAGAATTTATCGAAAATTTTCTATAAATTGAGAATTTTTGAAAATTTTCTATAAATTGAGAATTTATCGAAAATTTTCTATAAATTGAGAATTTATCGAAAATTTTCTATAAATTGAGAATTTTTTGAAAATTTTCTATAAATTGAGAATTTATCGAAAATTTTCTATAAATTGAGAATTGATCGAAAATTTTCTATAAATTGAGAATTTATCGAAAATTTTCTATAAATTGAGAATTTATCGAAAATTTTCTATAAATTGAGAATTTATCGAAAATTTTCTATAAATTGAGAATTTATCGAAAATTTTCTATAAATTGAGAATTTATCGAAAATTTTCTATAAATTGAGAATTTATCGAAAATTTTCTATAAATTGAGAATTTATCGAAAATTTTCTATAAATTGAGAATTTATCGAAAATTTTCTATAAATTGAGAATTTATCGAAATTTTCTATAAATTGAGAATTTATCGAAAATTTTCTATAAATTGAGAATTTATCGAAAATTTTCTATAAATTGAGAATTTATCGAAAATTTTCTATAAATTGAGAATTTATCGAAAATTTTCTATAAATTGAGAATTTATCGAAAATTTTCTATAAATTGAGAATTTATCGAAAATTTTCTATAAATTGAGAATTTATCGAAAATTTTCTATAAATTGTGAATTTATCGAAAATTTTCTATAAATTGTGAATTTATCGAAAATTTTCTATAAATTGTGAATTTATCGAAAATTTTCTATAAATTGTGAATTTATCGAAAATTTTCTATAAATTGTGAATTTATCGAAAATTTTCTATAAATTGTGAATTTATCGAAAATTTTCTATAAATTGTGAATTTATCGAAAATTTTCTATAAATTGTGAATTTATCGAAAATTTTCTATAAATTGTGAATTTATCGAAAATTTTCTATAAATTGTGAATTTATCGAAAATTTTCTATAAATTGAGAATTTATCGAAAATTTTCTATAAATTGAGAATTTATCGAAAATTTTCTATAAATTGTGAATTTATCGAAAATTTTCTATAAATTGTGAATTTATCGAAAATTTTCTATAAATTGTGAATTTATCGAAAATTTTCTATAAATTGTGAATTTATCGAAAATTTTCTATAAATTGTGAATTTATCGAAAATTTTCTATAAATTGTGAATTTATCGAAAATTTTCTATAAATTGTGAATTTATCGAAAATTTTCTATAAATTGAGAATTTATCGAAAATTTTCTATAAATTGTGAATTTATCGAAAATTTTCTATAAATTGTGAATTTATCGAAAATTTTCTATAAATTGTGAATTTATCGAAAATTTTCTATAAATTGTGAATTTATCGAAAATTTTCTATAAGTTGAGAATTTATCGAAAATTTTCTATAAATTGTGAATTTATCGAAAATTTTCTATAAATTGTGAATTTATCGAAAATTTTCTATAAATTGAGAATTTATCGAAAATTTTCTATAAATTTAGAATTTATCGAAAATTTTCTATAAATTTAGAATTTATTGAAAATTTTCTATAAATTTAGAATTTATCGAAAATTTTCTATAAATTTAGAATTTATTGAAAATTTTCTATAAATTTAGAATTTATCGAAAATTTTCTATAAATTTAGAATTTATCGAAAATTTTCTATAAATTGTGAATTTATCTATAAATTGTGAATTTATCGAAAATTTTCTATAAATTGAAAATTTTCTATAAATTATAATTTATCGAAAATTTTCCATAAATTGAGAATTTATCGAAAATTTTCTATAAATTGAGAATTTATCGAAAATTTTCTATAAATTGAGAATTTATCGAAAATTTTCTATAAATTGAGAATTTATCGAAAATTTTCTATAAATTGAGAATTTATCGAAAATTTTCTATAAATTGAGAATTTATCGAAAATTTTCCATAAATTGAGAATTTATCGAAAATTTTCTATAAATTGAGAATTTATCGAAAATTTTCTATAAATTGAGAATTTATCGAAAATTTTCTATAAATTGTGAATTTATCGAAAATTTTCTATAAATTGAGAATTTATCGAAAATTTTCTATAAATTGAGAATTTATCGAAAATTTTCTATAAATTGAGAATTTATCGAAAATTTTCTATAAATTGAGAATTTATCGAAAATATTTTATAAATTCAGAATTTATCGAAAATGTTCTATAAATTGTTAATTTATCGAAAATATTTTATAAATTCAGAATTTATCGAAAATGTTCTATAAATTGTGAATTTATCGAAAATTTTCTATAAATTGAGAATTTATCGAAAATTTTTCTATAAATTGTGAATTTATCGAAAATTTTTGTATAAATTGTGAATTTATCGAAAATTTTCTATAAATTGAGAATTTATCGAAAATTTTCTATAAATTGAGAATTTATCGAAAATTTTCCATAAATTGAGAATTTATCGAAAATTTTCTATAAATTCAGAATTTATCGAAAATTTTCTATAAATTGTGAATTTATAGAAAATTTTCTATAAATTGAGAATTTATCGAAAATTTTCTATAAATTGAGAATTTATCGAAAATTTTCTATAAATTGAGAATTTATCGAAAATTTTCTATAAATTGAGAATTTATCGAAAATTTTCTATAAATTGAGAATTTATAGAAAATTTTCTATAAATTGAGAATTTATCGAAAATTTTCTATAAATTGAGAATTTATCGAAAATATTTTATAAATTCAGAATTTATCGAAAATGTTCTATAAATTGTTAATTTATCGAAAATATTTTATAAATTCAGAATTTATCGAAAATGTTCTATAAATTGTGAATTTATCGAAAATTTTCTATAAATTGAGAATTTATCGAAAATTTTTCTATAAATTGTGAATTTATCGAAAATTTTTGTATAAATTGTGAATTTATCGAAAATTTTTGTATAAATTGTGAATTTATCGAAAATTTTCTATAAATTGAGAATTTTCGATAGTCAATTAGACTAGACTACAGTCTGGACTTTGATGAACTTTGAATACCCCTAATATTTTTTAGACATTTATGTATTTGTGAAAAATACTTTAAATGATGATGAAGTAATTTCGTTCTTATCATAATTAATTATAACAAAAAAGAAGCTTAAAAAAGGATTTCAAAGTTTTTAAATTAATTTAATTAAATTCTTATCGCAAACACAGACATTTTAACGCAAATACAAACACAATTTCATTATACATTAAGTAAAAGGTTTACAATAACCCTTTGATCCAGGTATTTACTCACTTTAAAAAATGACGTTATTTTCTTTTCCAGTTTTTCAGTCCAAATTTATTTTTTGAAACTTTTTTAATATTTAAAGTCTTTAGACGAACAATCAGCTAAAATAAAATAAATTTTAGTAAATAACAAACTGGTCGAAAATGAAACCCTCTCAAATGTTTCTTTATGCTGGTAAAAAGACTCACTAACTGGATGAATGAATAATGGTTGGTTGTTGTGTTTTTGTTTGACAGGACTTAAGTAAATATTATTTTTGTATGAAGATATAAAAGGACCTTTTCAAAGGAACATTTTAAAATAAATAGAGAAAAATCCAATATCGTTATCACTTTTGATAAAAGAGAATAAGATTTCGCAAAAGATTACTTTTGTGGAGATAGAGAGAAAATGTGGTTAATATGGGATTTTGTTTAGACAATTGTTTATTTTTGGAAAAAAGAAACTAATTGTAGTTTTTTTTCATTTATTTATTGCTTTTTATTAAATACACTTAAACAATTTAAGAAAAAATTAAGTATAAATTAATGTTAAAATAAACAATTGACCGGAAATTGGCGTTGCGAAGTGAAAAAATGATTTTAATTTGTGAAAATAAAAGATTTTAACAAAAATGAAATTTAAATGAAATTTTATAAAAAAAAAATATTAGAAGAAAAATCTTTAAAAGTTAACAAATTGTACGAACTTATTTTTTAGAAACAAAAAAATCGCTTAAATGCCCAAAAAACACCAAAACAAAATTAACAAAATAAGGTGTGAAGAAAAAAATGGTTGAAATGCCAGACAACTGGTATTTAAAAAGAAAATGTCGAGGATTTCATTTTAATTACAAAAATTGCAATAAACTCTTGATTGAAAAATCGCTTAAATGTGATTGGAAAAATCGCTTAAATGTGATCGCAGTTAAAAAATAATTTTAATTAAATAAAACAAACGATTTCAACAAATATCAAATTTAAGACAAATTTTTTAAGTTAATATTATAAGAAAAATCTTTTAAAATTTACAAAATTCCGTTGAAAATTTTTAGAAACAAAAAATCGCTAAAATGCCCATAATCGCAAAAAGAATAACATAATAAGGTATTAAGAAAAAATGGTTCAAATAGCAGTTAACAGATATTTAAAAAGAAAATTGTCAACGATTTTAATTAAGTACAAAATCGCAATAAAACCTTGACTGAAAAAATCGCTTAAATGTAAAAAATCGCAATAAGAGTCCAAACAAAACTAAATAGTTTCAAAGCGAATTTGAGAAAAAAAATTTGTCGTAATGTTTAGTAAGGTTTTCAGCAGAAGAAAATAACATCTAAAGAAAAGAAAAAAACGGAAAAAATAACAAAATAATTATTAACATAAAAACGCTCAAATGACAAAAAAGCACTTAAAACTTTATATTCATCTAAAATAAATAATATGATAAAATAATTAATTAAAAACTTTTAAAATTATAACTCTCTTTCAAATAATAACAAAATTCTACTAAAAATGAACTTAAATAATTTCTAGAAACAAAAAATCGCTAAAATGACAAAAAAAGACAATTATAAAATTAAACAAAATATAAAAGGGAAAAATCAATAAAATATTAAAAACTTACATATAAAAGAATAATTTCAAAAATTTCCGTTTTATACTTTATTTATTACAAAAATTGCCATGAAGTCTTGATTGAAAAAATCGCTTAAATGAAAAAAAAAAAACAAACTATAAAGTTCTAAAGTGAATCTGACAAAAAATTAAAAATATTTAATAAACATTTAATTTAAAGTAATTAATATTAAAAGGCATAATTTATTAAAAACCTCTAAAAGTAAAAACGTTGATAAAATTAAAAAAAATCGCGAAAATATGAAAATGTTTGATAAATTGAGAAAAGCGTTTAAACGTAAAAAAGTAAAAAAAATCAATAAAATCTTTAATAGAAAATAAACAGAATTGTATACAATCTTAATTTCTAAAATTTAAATTAAAACGCTAAAACGTCAGTAAATCGGAAAAATACTTAAAATTAAAAAAAAAAAAAAAAAAAAAAAAAAAAAAAAAACTGGAAAAAATAAAAAATAATTATCAGTAGAGCATTCACTTAAAATAAAGCAAAATTTCAACAAAAATAAGAGATAATAAATGGATAAATCTAAACCAATTTAGAAAAATCGCTAAAACACAAAAAATCGCTAAATTGAAAAAACGTCAAATTTTAAGAATTAAAAATATAAGTCCTCAATGACTAATCATTAGAAGAAAAATAACTTAAACTTAAAGACAATATAAACTTAAAAACTCGATAAACTTGAATTAACTCAGAAAAGTTATTAACAAATGAAAAAATCGCTTAAATGAAAAAACATTAAAACCAAAAGTTATGTAAAAATTTGTATAATTAAGAAAATAATAATAATAAAATAACTTATTTTCTTTTTAGAAAAAGTTGCTATAATGGCCAAAACTGAATTTAAAAAAATCGCTAAAACATAAAAAATCACTAAATTCTAAAATAAAGCAAAATTAAATAAAAACTTTTAATTATAAAGTAATAAACTTTCAAAGTTCTTATAGAATCGAAATCTTAACAAATAAAAAATGTTTAATAAAGCCAAAATCTAACCGAAACGCTTGAGCTTTTATTTTTACACAAAATTATTTTTGACAAATTTCCTAAAATAATTTTTGTCATTTTCTATTAATTTCCTGTTGAACAATTTGCCAGATTGAATATTTTTTTTAAATACGTTAATCAGATAATTGAATACATAAATCTTTAGAATATATAAATCATTACAACAACAACAACAACAAAATAAACATCATAAATTGCAACAATTAAGATTTTTAATATCGACAAATTCTCATCTTTAAATGAAATTTTACAAAAATTTAAAATTAAATTTTAAAAATGTATTTAATATTAATTATTGAGAAGTTCTATTTAATGATTTTATGACACAATCAAGGGAATTTCGCTAAATTTATTTGGAGAAAAAATATTAATGCGAGAATTTTATAATTCTGTTTAAATAAAATTTTAATTAACCCTTAATGAACAAAGGCCCGATTTTAATCAGAAGTTTAGTTCTAATTCAGTTCCAAGTTTTAGTTCGTTCAAGTTCAGTTCAAGTTCAGTTTTAGTTCAATTCTAGTTCAGTTCTAGTTCAGTTAAAAGTTCAGTTCTTGTTCAGTTCAAGTTCATTTCAGTTCAATTCTAGTTCAGTTCTAGTTCAATTCTAGTTCAGTTCTAGTTCAGTTGTAGTTCAGTTCTTGTTCAGTTCAAGTTCAGTTCTAGTTCAATTCTAGTTCAGTTCTAGTTCAATTCTAGTTCAGTTCTAGTTCAGTTCTAGTTTCAATTCTAGTTCAGTTCTAGTTCAATTCTAGTTCAGTTCTGTTCAGTTTTAGTTCAGTTCTAGTTCAGTTCTAATTAAGTTCTAGTTCTAGTTCAGTTCTAGTTCAGTTCTAGTTCAGTTCAAGTTCGGTTCTAGTTCAGTTCTAGTTCAGTTTAAAAGTTCAGTTCTTGTTCAGTTCTAGTTCAATTCTAGTTCAGTTCTAGTTCAGTTCTAGTTCAGTTCTAGTTCAGTTCTAACACAGTTCTTGTTCTAGTTAAAATTCTAGTTCAGATTTTAGTTCAGATTTAATTCCGTTCCGTATTTTGTTCTAGTTCAAATTATACTTCGGATACTGGTTAAAATTCAAACCTCTGTTTTTGGTTTGTTCAGATTCTGGTTTATTTTTAATTTGGATTCCGCAGTTCAGATTACAATCTAGTTCAGCTCGAGTACTTTTTCGTTAGTTAATACAGTTTAATTAAATTTTAGTTCATATTTAAAGTTCAGTTTAAGTTGCTATCAGTTGCTTTGTTCTTCTGTCCCACTGTGCAAGCTAAAAATGGGTTTAAATGTATCTATTACTGTGCCCTGCTAATTTTGTTATATCATTCTGCAATAAATTTATTTCATTCTAAAGAATTTTTTATATGTAAAAATATTTATTAAAAAACAAAACCCTACGACACACTTGACCATTAGTCCCTCTTTTCTTTCTTTTCTTTTGTGAAAAATGGCGGTATCTATTAAGTTTGATATCTGGTTGTCTTTTTTAATTTAGATAAAATAACAAAAAAATTATTTATTTAAAGTTTCTTTTTGTTACGTTTAAATATTTTGCGATGTGTTTTTCTTGAATATTTTTAAAAAAAT
>PYHX02000158.1:20457214-20506705 GCA_004302925.2 Cochliomyia hominivorax
TTTCAGTCATTTAAAGAATTTCCTAAAAGAAAAACTCAAGCGATAAACCAAAATACAATTTTGCTATTAATTTTTCTTATCAAAAATCTTGCAAAGTCAACTTCTTTAAATCCTGACCATAATTAAGGTTTAGTTTTTTAATGTTTGTGTTGTTGTTGCTGTTGCCGTTGTTGTCTGTAGCACAAAATATACGAAATATTTTTTAAGTTTCAGGTTAAAAAGTCCAAAACACACATAAAGATTGCAAACATGACAAAAAAATACAACAAATAAAAAAGGCGAAAAAAAAAAAACATAAAAACACGATTAAAGTCGCCTGTTTGTTGTTTGCCTTGTTGCAAGCAGGCAACAGCAATGATGACAGTCAGCCGACCAACCAGACTAGGGACGTCGGACTGGCTGGCTCTTAGGCGGTATTTGGGGGCAACAACAAAAACTACAAAAAACAAATACAAAGTATACAATTCATTTTTTACTTTATGTCTGGTTTAAGATTGTGAAGCAAAAGGACGTTTGAAAGGGGGGTGGAAGACAGAAGAGGTACCTCATGTGGTGGCAAGTTTAGTATAGTTTTTGGCCATAAATATATTTTGTATTTGTTTTTGTTTTGTTTGTTTGATTATTTTCAAATTTAGGAAATTATGCAGCCAGTTATCGTATGAACACTTTACTTGTTTGTTTGTTTGTTACATTACATTGTTGTTGTTGTTGTTGTTGTGGCCATTGTTGTCCCGCCAAAAGTCTAGTCTTAATATGCCATGTATTTTCATTTTGTTTAATGTGATTTTAAATCGCTTTTCACTGATTCTCCTTTACAAAACAATAAAACACTTAAAAATGCTGTATTAGGCAATGACGAATCTTTTAAAACCCTCCACCATAAATTCGTGTATATACGTACATACCAGAGTGTACGTACAACACACTCACAAACATATAAATATATAAAAGTTTTTCTTATATATAACAGAGGAACATTTAATGAATCGTAAATAGTTATATTTTTGGATATAACTTTTGTCTACTGAACGATTTGGTAAAATTTTGGAATTGGTTATGAAGTAATATTATGGCAAAAATTTCGCTAAATTTGTCGATTAATAATTGACAACTTTTTCGAGAGAACTTAAAGGTTGCTTCAGATGTCAATCTAAGTTTTTTTTATATACTAAACCGATTTTGCTGGTTTTAAATAGTAAACTTCAACTCAGGTCAAAGTTCATTGAGCCCTGGCAATAACTAGTAGATGTGAGCGTATCAAAAACGGACAGGCAGAACAATCAAACTAGCTAAATCAACTCAGATTTTGACTTTGCTGCAAAAATCTTATATACATTATGGGGTCTAAGATCATTCCTTCTTAGCGTTATACATGGAATTATAAAAAGTAAATTTCTCAGGACTATAACAAATGCTCAGGTCAAAGTTCAGTGAGCTCTATCAATTATTGTGGATGTGAGCCAGACAGAGAGATGTAGTTTAAATCGACACAGATTTTGATTTGATGCATTATGGGGTTTGAGATGATTCCTTCTAAGCGTTACACTCAGAATGATAAAATAAATATTTCTATGGTGGTGAAGGGTATAACAACAAAAACACAAACACATACACAGACACACATACACATAAACGTAAATGACAATTCAAACCATTCAAAACATTTAAGTGCAAAATGTGTGCAACAAAAACAACAACAACAATAACAACATCGATAACTTACTCTATTTTTTGTTTGTTCAAAAACAAGTTAAAAAAATTCGCAAAAAGGAAGACCAAAATTTTTTTTTATAAGAACTTGGACATAAATACCCAGATAATCGTAAATTACTAAAATACACGAATTTATTTTTCTTGAGAGTGTCAGTAAGTGATGAAGAGAGGGAGAGAGAGGGGAAGAGAAGGAGAGAGCTGCAACATTAAGGTTACATTGTTGTTGCTGTTTTGTTTAAAGCCGTTAAACATGATGATGACTTTACCATAAATTTCGGTCTACAAAAACTGTTTTTTTTCTTATTTTTTGTTTTTTTGTTTGACGATGACAACAACTACGTTATCGTATTCTAAAGACGATAATGCAACATTGACTTTGTTGTATATAAAAAAAAAAAAACGTTACACAGTGTTTTCAAATCGCTTTGTTTTGGAAATAATTTATCCCAATGAAATTTCACATATTAAGAGTTCAGATGTTTTCGGATTGTTTTGGAGGAGTAAAGGCTCCAATCTGGTCAGAGGCGTAATGGGTGGAAAACTGGGGTGTGATAATTTGCCTTATAAATTTATGGAAAATAGCTAAATTTGACAAGAGAAAAAAGTCGAGTTTAGGTTGGATTAACAGATCAGGGTCTAAACTTCTTACACCAAAAATGATGACAACAACTGCTACGTTATCAAGCTCTTAAGATGACAACGACTACTACAACGTATTTTAGGTTTTGGAACATTGACAAGTATATGGTCTATCTAGATATGCTTTTATTCAATTCAGTTATATAAATTTAGTCCAATAAAGTCTTTATTTGTTAAAATATGTTTGTCGCAAGGCAAAAGTTAAATATTATGAAACACTTTGTTATATTTTAAAGTTTCCTGTTATGGAAACTCTTCTATGTAAATAAAGTGAGCAAAGAGCGAAAAAAAAATAACGGTTCACACCTACTTTAGTGTTGTCAACTTTAATTATTAATTTAGTGTAAACATTTGCAATTACTTGTGTTATTCTTATCATATCATATCACAAACGTAATTAGACAATAATAACATGAGTTGTTAGAGAAATTATTTGAGTAACTGTCATTCCATTATTATTGTTGTTTACCAATTTTTTAACTGTCATTTAGAAGGAGTATTTAAACTGTTTTTTTATAAATATAAATGAATATTGTTGTTGTTGTTGTGCTGATTGCATTCACATACAAACTTTTTGATAATAAATTTTATTTTATTATTTTCTTTTTTTATTGTTGTTTGTTTCATTTACGATATTTTAGACTGACTGAACTGGCTGTGCCTAACTGCCTGCCTGCCTGCCTTATTGTTTTGATTGTTCAATGGCATTTCAAGTTTGTTAACAATGATTTGTGTGTGGTTGTGTGTGTGTAGCAAAATATCTTTTTTGGCGCATTCATAATGTGTTTGTATGGGTGTGTTTGTGTGTTTCAGTTCCTCCAGTTTTCATACAAAGTCAAGAGACATTAACCGGTCGGTTGCTTCGACAATGGCTAAACCAGTTCTGGTGTTTTTGTTTTTGGTTTTGTTTTTGTGATTTTTTTTTTGGAATTTTATATTGTTGTTTATTTCTGGGGAAGACAGGTCTGTTATTTTGTTTTGTTTAGTTTATTATTTTTTTGTACCCTAAAAAAAAAATCAACCACCACTAAGTGCACAAAGCTTGTTATTGTTGTGTTGTGATCATATGAAAGCGTTTCTTTTTTTTTTTTTTTTTGTTATGAACTGTAATAAAATATTTAAGGATTTCCATGAACCCTCTTTTGTTTAAGTGAATCTTTTTTTTGGCGTTTTAAATTATTTCAAAAAGGGTTTGATTATGTCATCGTTAAAGATTTTTTGGCTACTTTTTGATCAAGTGACCTTTTAAAACATTTTCAATAAACCCCAACTTGGTCCCACAAAAAATGGCTAAGCATTCAAAGGTCAGCGTCAAAATGTTTCCAGAGTTATTAAACAGTTCCAGGAGAACTTATTCGTTGTATAAGGAATAGTCCACATGATGTTTCTAAAGCCAAAAAATATAAAGTATTTTAAAAAGAGAGAGGGAGGGTCAGCTCAGTACTTGAACTATACAGGTTAAAAACAATTAAAGCTTAAAAGGTTCCTGACAAGAACTCTGCTAAAACTTTAGAGCCCAAAGAACAGGGCACAGAAATTTAAGTCAAGTTTTCTGAAAAAAATTGTACACTTTTCGCAACTTCTTGGTCAAACATTTTCTGTGATTGATGTTCGAAGGAATGTCAGAGAAAAGTTTAGGACCCATAAACAGTCTATATATTTCAGCAAGTTGTTAGTATGGAAAACAATATGGAGTTGTGCAAAAGAAACCGACCTCTAAGCATACCGAACACATCCTGCTTCCATTCATAAGATTTCATAATGTGTCCACTTATTTTTGACCTGATTTGATATCCTGTGACAATGGTAAACAAGCCAATAATGTGGTCACTGTACTAAGAGACGTAAATCCTCCAAACTGCCCGGAGTTAAGGCCAGTTGGGCTCTCATTTTAAAAGATAATTAAAGAGTACAATAAATGTGTCCAAAAGCGTAGTAGATTTTAAACGGATGTGGACTACCTGTTCGAGCAAAGCGATAGAAAGCACTATTAAAACGTTAATGGAAAGCTTTCCGAAAAAGGTTCAAAATTTTATCACTAGCGATTCATCACTAGTGATTAAATCTCTAAATATTTTTGTAAATCTATAATAATTTCAATAAAGAGAGCTGTAAGTCTAGCCGCTGTGCTTTGCTGCTTAAAAATTCTTCTCAGTCCTAGAGTTTGCCAAATCTCTCTGCTTGGTGTTGGGGGTACACCTCTCTCTGGTCCTCTCTATCCTACATTTTGTAAAGTAAAACACTTTCATGAGGAAGTGTTTGAGAACAAAAGTGAAAATTCAGGCTGTTGTAGTTCTTAAGATATGGGATAATCAATACTTTTTATTGGGCCTGGCCCTTCTACGTCCTACGTTTTGTACAGTAAAACCATTCCTTGAGGCATTAGTAGAAACCTTCGCTTTTATAGTTCTTTAGATATTCGATAAGCAAGATTTGCTTTGTATGGGAGAGTACCCCTCCCCATGGTACTATCGGATTTTATTTTAGCCCATATTACTTTCGGGTATATTGGGACTATTCGAGGAAAATATTATAAAAATTTTACATATATATGTATGTTTAGAATTTTTCACTCTCACACCTTAAGTATTTTAAAGCCTAAATTTATGATAATTATTTCCCCCTTTTTTTCACTCATTTTTTTTGTTGCCAACTTGTCAGTTTAAATGAAAGATGCCTTCAAAATGATTATGATCTTGTTTTTTCCATTGAAAAATTTTTTTTCTATTTATTTCGTTTGCTTTTCGAAAAGAAAAATATGAAAAACATTTTTATTTTTATTTTTAAATTGTAATTATTTTAAGAGTTTTATTGCGTGCAACTTGCGATTATAAATGTGTAGCAGCAATTAAAAGCAAAAACTAAATATTTCTTATATTTTTCATGAAAGAAAAAAAAAAGCTAAAAACGGCCTAAAACTAAGAAAACTTATCAAAATGTGTTTGTCCGTTTGTCTGTCTTTCTGCCTGTCTTACAGCTGATAATCAGATAAATTTATAATTCAGTTTATAAAAATCAACAAATTAAATTTTAACGAAAAAAAAATTCTTGATGAAAAAACGGATTTTATGAATAATTTTTTCAAATGATTTTCTTTCTTTCTTATGATTAAAATTAAATTTTAAAATATTGCACCTTTTCTAGAGAACTAATGAAAAAATATTAATGCTTAAGTACTAAAGATTAAAGAGAAGAAAGGGGAAAATGGGAAGAAGTTGTTACCAAGATGGACGTTGAAGTTGATGATAATAAAAATAAATAGAAATTATCATAAGAAGTGAAGAAAATTGATTTACTTAAAGTCTAGACCATAGAGAAGGTTATAGTTTAGGGAATTAAGTGAAGTCTATTCTAATCTCTAGTCAAATTAAAGCTTAAACCATAATTTACATTCTGCAATATTTGTTTATTAAGAAAAAAAGCTAAATATTAAATGAAACATTTTGTTATATATAAAAGTTTTCTATTGTGAAAACTTCAACAATTCCAACCAGAAGAGAAAAATTTCACTTGTAATAATCAAAAATCTAAACAAGAGATTAAATTTTAGTCTAGAGATTAAACAAGATTACAGTTTAGATTGTTATTTAGTCTAATTATTCCATTAAATCAATTAATTATTTACTGTATTATCGATTTAAGTGGAAAAAAGCTAAATATTATGAAACTCTTTATTGTATGTAAAAACTTCTTTTTGTGAAAATAACGAGTGACATCGAAAAAATTCTTAACATGTATATCTGCTCTATATATAATAGGATATATGTATGTATGTATGTATGTATGTATGTATGTATGTATGTATGTATGTATATATGTATGTGTGTATGTATGTATGTATGTATGTATGTATGTATGTATGTATGTATGTATGTATGTATGTATGTTTATATGTAATGTATATACTCTAAAACGCACGGGTCAATTTTGATGAAATTTTCACAGAATCATTTCAACATGCCCGAAAGTAACAGAGGCTATAAAAATGTCCGAAAGGGACAGGGGGAGGAGTACCCTTCATATAAAGCAAATATTGATTATCGAATATCTTAAGAACTACAACAGCGAGAGTTCTCAAATTTGATCCCAACAATTTTCTTAGGGAACAATTTAACCTGACAAAACGTAAGGACGGATTAAATTATTTAGAGGGGTACCGCTAGTATAAAACAAATATCGATTATTAAATATTTAAAGAACTTTAACAGCGAGAGTTCGCAAAATTTATTCTCAGCTACTTTCTGAAGGTAATGTTTTACTGGAGAGAACTTTGAACGGATAGGACCAGGGGGAAGGGTACCCTCATACAAAGCAAATGTTGGTTATTGAACCCACATACAAAGAGAACTTAAATTACTAAGAAGCTATTTAAATCGTTGGATAATACAACACTTATATTTGCTTAGGGCCAGCAATGCCCTAACTGGTGATGAAATTTTAAACCTTTGAACATGTAGTCGTCCATTTTCACTATTGGACACCTTTTTTCTTTAATTCTATTTTAATAAGGGTCCAATATATCTCCACTGGCCAAAGTTCCTGGTAGTTTGGTGGATTTACCTCTCTAGGTAAATATATTTGTTCTTTGTTCTTGTATCACTCTATTTGGCCTCTTAATTGCCGAGAGCACCTACATTATCAATAATTTTCCGTACAAATTGTCCGAGAACTTAACTAACCGGGTAGAATATAGTTCTACCATCTAGACTAAAATCTAGCCTACAAGCTAGACAACAAATTAGACTAAAGTCTAGACTATTAAACTAAATTATCGACTAATGGAAATTTCTGATCTTCATTGTTCTTTTCTGTGCTATTTTTTCAATCTCTTCTGCAACATGTTCGTTAACACATTAGAGAATCTTGTTAAGGAATTTTTATTAAAAACACTTTCTGTGGTGTGTGTGTGTCTGTGTGTGTGGTGTGTATGTGTGTTAGTGTTTTTTTAATGATTTTAAATTTTATTTTAATATAATAAAACGCACTGTTTCAAATTGTTGCAACCAACTGAGAATAAGAATGACTGCACTGTGAATTTAAGATGCAACAACACGCACTTAATTAACGTTTGCAATAATAACAATAACAACAATAACAACAACAATTACAATTACAATGTTTTATTTTTGTTAAAAAAAAAACTTCAAAAATTTATTTGCTTTTTGTAAGTGTGTGTGTGTGTACACGTTCATTTGGGGCTGCCACAAAACTTTGTTTGTAATATTATTGCAACTGCAACATCGCACTCTCTCTCTCTCTCTCCCTCCCTCTCTCATATAAATAAATAACAACTAAATGGCATATTTTAATTGTTATTAATGTTTATTTGTTTTGTCGTTGTTGTTACTGTTTATTTTCCTCTTTTTCTTTGCAAATTAAGTTCTAGACAAAGTTTTTTTTTTCATTTTGTCGTTGTTGAAGTTGCAGTTGAAAATGTTCACAGAGTTTTCTGAAAATGTTGACGGTTAGTTTTTTTTTGTGTTGCATGCAATTGTAAGTTCCCTTTGCAACAATGTATTTGTTATACCCTCTACCACTACAAGTGGTGAAGAGGGTATATAAACTTTGTCATTCTGTGTGTAGTGCTAAGAAGGAATCATCTCAGACTCCCCCAAAATGTTTAAAACAAATTAGGAGTCGATTTAGCTGTATCCATCTCTCTGTCTATTATTGGCACGCTCACATCTACAAAAATTGACAGAGCTCAATGAAATTCGGTCTGTGTATTTGTTATAATTCTGAGACATTTCCTATTTAAAAGCAAATTATATTTAAAGATATAGACCGATATCTGAGGCAACCTCTAAGTTGAAACAAAGAATTTTCGTAAAATTTTCAATTATAAATCGACAAATTAGAATGAAATTCCTATAATCGGTTCCTATAATCGATTCAGTAGAGAAAAAGTTATAGTCAAATATATAACTTCTTGTGTTCTATTTGAGGAAATATTTTTATATACGTCTGTGAGTGTATGTGTGAGTGTGTATGATACATATTGTATTTACTTCACACACATTTGTGTTGGAGGGTGTTAGAGATTCGTCATAGCCGATTATTAATTGTATTTTTTTTTTGTAATTTTAAGTGCAACAACAATAAGAGACAATAAAACGTTTTAGCGTAAAATGTAAAGAAAAATTAAATAAAAATTCAAATAAAAAAAATTCAACTAGAACAACAACAACAACAACAAATAAAATAAAAATTAAAAAAAATATTTATAGAGGAAAACAACACAAAAGTCTCTTTGTAAAGCAAAAATAAGAGAGAAAGACCACACCGTTTGTTGAGTTGAAGGTCTACAACCTTAGAAATGTCGGAAATAGAGACGACTGCAACTAAATAATAAAAAAAAATGCGCGCAAAAAAAACTATAAGAAAATATATTCAAACAATTTAATGTAAGAGTGTGTGTGTGCGATTGCAAACACATTCCCATTGCAATGCTAATATAGCAGTTGAGGCATAAGCACATGGCAGCACAAAATTTTATAATATTTGCAAACATTTTTGCCACATAAAAGTACAAAAACTTAGAAAAAAGAACAAGTAAGAATGCTATGTTCGGCTATGACGAATATTTAATACCCTTCACCACAAATGCGTGTCAAGTTAATACGTTAATACGTTTTGTATATACACACTCACACCTACAATCACAGATGTAAACAATTTTTAAAGATTTTTCAGATAGAGAGATGGACAAACAGACAGACGGACAGACAGACATAGTTATATCGACTCAGATTTAAATTCGATGCAGGAATATATATACATTTTTGAGATCTGAAATGATACCTTCTTAGCGTTGCATACGCAATGACAAATTTGTCATATTCCCTTTCCGCTACATGTGCTGGTGGAGGGTATAACAAAAGTAGGGAAGAAAAAATTAAATGCGTTTTTAGAAATATGCATCAGTGTAGTGTTATTGCATAAGAATTATTTTTTTCTATGTATTTAAACAAATTTATTTAAAACAACAGCAACAACAACAAATAAACAAACAACATATGTTTAGGTTTTTTCAATTCTTTTTTCTTCACATTTTTTATTCTTCATTATGGGGAGTTATTTGTTTAAAAAAACCAACAACAACATTTGCAACAAACTAAAGAAGAGATAAAAAAACTTCATGATATCAACTAAATCTCTGAAGAGTTAAACCAACAAAACCATAAGAGAAAAATAAATTAAAAAAGGAGTTTTAATTTTCATAAAAAATCATTAATACAAAACGAATTTACTAATTTTATTATATAATTCCAAAGAGATCGAACGAAAAATGGTGCTAAATGTGTTTGTTGTTATGGAAATTTTGTGTTGAGTTTAAATTCAGTTTTAGTTTGGTTCTAGTTGAGTTCTAGTTTAGTTCTGCTTCAGTTCTAATTTAGTTCTAGTTCATTTGTATTTCAGTTCTATTTCAGTTCTACTTCAATTCTAGTTCAATTCTGGTTCAATTCCAGTTCAGTTCTAGTTCAATTCTAGTTAAATTCTGGTTTAATTCCAGTTCAGTTCTAGTTCATTTCGAGTTCTATTATTTCAATTTAAAAAAATTTATTGAAATCTTTATAAAATTTCATCAAAAAAAAAAAAAAAATAATTTAATTCTCGTAGTGACAAAAAGCTGAATTTTATGAAACACTTTGTTCTATAGTAAAGTTTCCTGTTATGAAAACTTTGTTTTATAAATAAACAAGAGAGACGCAGTTGAAAATATCAGTTATGTGATGAATTGTAATGTTAGATTCATGTCAATTAAATAATTATTATTAATTGACATTTAATATTTTATATTTATGGTTTCTTATCTGTAGGGTGTCTTAAATCACTTACTCCGCTTTTAGGCTTCTTGAATGTGAAGAAAACAAAAAAACATAAACAAACATTAGGATTTTAACCAAAAAGTTATAGATTTCTATGTACTGCAATGAAACACACCTGTCCAAGCATGCAATCTGACATTAAGATTTTATTTGATTGTTTTTTTTCGTTTGTTTGTATTTATTCCATTTTAAGGTACTCTACATCAAAAAAAGGGGAATAGAAGAACGTATTAATTTGTTAAGAAAAAATTAATTTAGTTTAAAACTACGAAATACTTTTCATCACGACAGTTGCATTTCGTTTGAATACTTAACCTTAATTTCGCCTCAATGCAAAATATTCAGCAAAACGTTAAATTTCATAATTTCAATTTCACCACTATCTATTTTTTACCATTTTACTCGAATTTCACCACTAAACTAAATTTAATTTAAACATGCAAAAATAAATTTCCACTACATATTTTTAAAATCCACTTCATTTTAAAAATTCACCACTAAATAAAATTTTCTCCAATATATTATAAATTTCACCACTAGGAAATTTTTACCTCAAAATTGAAATTTTACCACAAAATTTTTTTTCCATTAAACAATTGAATTTGTTTTGATATTATAAAAAATTTTCACCACAAAAAAACTTGTAATTTTGACCTGAAAATTTTAATTTCAGCATGAAACTAAATTTCTTTTCAAAAATGTTATTTTTAAAACTAAAAGAAATTTTAAACTCTCCTTTTCGCTACTTTAGTCGATTTCACCACTGAATTCCTTTTTTTTTTTTTTTTTTTTGAACAATTAAACTTGTTTTTGAACAACTAAACTTGTTTTCACCTCTTAAATAGATTCTCACCACTAAACAAATTTTTCACAGTTAAACTAGTTTTTACCATTAAACAAAATTTTTGCCTGTGAATTAGTTTTTCGCTATTATCTCCAATTTGTTTCCCTTTCAATTCGTTTTTTATCTGAACTATAATTTTAACTGAAAATTAGGTTTTCACAATTAAATAAGCTTTTCTCTACCAAACTAGATTTTCACCTTTAAATAAAAAAGATTTTCTTCATTAAATTTGATTTCCACCTCGAAATTAAGTGTTCACTACAAAGCAAAATTTTCACTACTAAATTACTTTTTCACCAATAAACTTTTTTTCACCACTAAAGAAATTTTCACTGCAGAATTAGGTTGTCACTACAAAACTAGATTTTTATAGCTAAATTAGTTTTTCGCCGGAAAAATAAATTGTTTAGCTGTAAATTAGTTTTTCACCACTAGTTTTTCATCTCTAGAATTTTACCTTCAAAATTCTCAAATTATTTTTTCCACTTATTTTCACCACTGATGAATGTCTTCACCACAAAACTTGTTTTTCACCATTGAATTCTTATTTGATCTCTTAATATGATTTTCACCTTTAAATTCGATTTCACTTTCAAAATAAATTTTCACCACTAAATTTTTTTTTCACCACAAAACAAGTTTTACATCTTTTAATTAGTTTTTAAACACTAAATTTGTTTATCAACACTAGATTAGTTTTTCATCACGAAATACGATTTTCACCACTGAACTAGTTTTTCACCACTAAATAAATTTTTTCGCCACTTAATAAGTTTTTCACTACCTAATTAAATTTTCAACTCTAAATGCATTTTTCACCACTAAGCAAAGTTTTTTTAGCACTCAATCTTTTAAACTTTTTTTCTGAAAAAGAAAAAATTATTGACTTCGAAATGTAGTTCCCTCTTTAGATTCGTTTTAACCTTATTTTTTCTATTTAATTATTTTATTGTTGTTGTAGTTGTTGTTGCTTATTATTCATTTCTATAACTGGATCACCAAACAGCTTGCATGAAATAAGTTCTTTCTTCTAATAACAACAACAACAAAAACTGAATAAAATGAAAGAAAATATTATTAAAAGGGGGTCTCTTTATTTAACTTGGTTTATGGTTTTCAAATGAACTAACAAACAACAACTGTTCCTTCCTAGCAATTGTTAAAAAGCTCTATTGCATTATTCTGTGGCAAACAACAACAAAAACAACAAAAAAAAGTATTAGTAAAAGTTACAGATGCTGATTGTTTGCTATATAAAATGGCTCTGGCTCTTTACTTCTTATTAAGTACTCACTATAGTTTTTTTGTTTAGTTAGTTAGTTGTTACCACACTTGCACTTCAACCAGCAGCAGCAGCAGATGACTTCCTTTATAGAGCCTCTATGGGTTTTTTTTATGACTACCGGTTAAGGGGTCGCTTGTTCATGTGTCTCCTTATAGCTGCTGTTGGTGCTGTCTGTTGATTTTGATTCCATAATCAAATAAATAAGCATTTGCAAATGTCAGACAGTCAGTCATTCAGTCTGTCAGTCAGTCGTTCTCAAATAAAGCTAAACAAGCAGCTAAGTGATCGTCAGACCAACCGTTCGTTTGTTTGTCTGTTTGTTGCTTCGGTCATCTATTTAGCCAGTCATTTACTCACTCATTTTGTTTTTTTATTTTTCCTATGAGGTCTGTCAGTCACTCATTTTTAAGAAATAAAAAAAAGAAAACTAGAAAAAAATATATTTAAAACGGAAACGGACGTGCTATAAACCAATTGCATGTTGCTGTTGTTGTAGTAGTAGTAGTAATTTGGTTAAATAATTAAATATATTCTGGTTAATTTTTATAATTACAAAAAAGTTTTCTATATGAATTGATGTTTTTTTTTAAATTTTATTAATTTACCAGCTTTTACCCGGTGCGCTTTGCAGCACAAAAATTCTGCTCTCAACCAGATCCTATTCGTCCTGCATTGTGTTCAATAAAACAGTTCCTTAAGAAAGTGATTGGGACAACATTTAAGAATTCTCGTTACAATAGTTCTTCAGATATTCGAAATTAAATTTGGTTTTTGATAAGGGATTATCATCCCCACCCAGATTCTATTCGTCCTACATTTTGTCCAGTGAAATGGTACCTGTAAAAAGTGCTACGGATCACATTTTATAACTCTTGCTTTACTATATTTGACAATTAAAATTGGTTTTGTATGGGGCTACCTCTTCCCCTGATCCTGCCCACCCTATATTTCTTAGTAGAGCTGTCTCATGGTATATTTTTTGTGGCATAAAGCTTTTGCTGGAGCAATTAAATAGATATTTGAAAGTTATATTTGGTTTGCAAGGGGGCTACCTCTCCCCCTGGCCCTACATGTCCTATATTTTTACCAGTAAAGCTGTTTTATAGCAACATGCCATAAAATTGTCATAAAATATAAGACTCTCGCTGTAATAGTTCTAAAGATATTCCATAATTAGTATTTGCTTTATATGGGGTTAACCCCTCCCCCTGGTCCTATAGAAATTCGGATACATTGTGATAATTCTATGAAAATTACATATATACATACATCCAATTTTATATATAAATAGATTTCTAAATTTTTTCCCTTCAATATTGTGCAAATCGAACATGTGGAACAAATGAATAATGAAAATTAATTAATTCAAACAAATTCCGTTTGGTGACCAAACAAACTTTTAAACTGAGACTGTACTCTTAGAACTGTCTTTCTGTCTGTCTACAATTTGAAGGTTATTTGTTTTTTTTTATGGCAAAAAATCAAAATCCATTCAGAATATTTTCAAATCAAAAATTCTGTAATAAAATTTTTAATTATTTATTATTTCTGTATTCAAGATTTAATAACCGGTTTGTTTGTTAATGTTTGTTTCTAAATGAATAATTAAACAAAATATTTGTATTTGAATGGAGGAGTCTTTAATAGTTTATTTTATTTCCATGGAGCCCTGTCTTTTATGAAAATTTATTCATTAATTTTTTTCTTACTTTTAATTTATTTGTTTTTATTGTTTTTAATTATTTCTAGAATTTTGTTATTGTTGCATTATTTTTTTTCTGTTCACTAAACGACAACTCAGCATGAAATTAAAATAAATCAAAAAAAGTTCTCTTTTTCTTTCGTCTCCATTAGAATAAATAATTTTTCCATACACCCACTGAAGGTATTTTGAAAAAATCAATATTAAAATTTACTAAAAAGGGGTTTTTTAATATTTTTGAAATATTTTTTTTAATAAAAGAAAAATTCAGTTCAGTTTTAGTTCAGTTCTAGTTTAGTTCTAGTTCAGCTCTTGTTCAGTTCTATTTCAGTTCTACTTCAGTCTTAGTTCAGTTCTAGTTCAGTTCTAGTTTAGTTAAGCTCCAGTTCAGCTTCAGTTCAGTTCCACTTCAGTTCTAGTTCAGTTTTTGTTCAGTTCTAGTTAAGTTCTAGTTTAGTTCAGTTCCAGTTCAGTTCTAGTTCAGCTCTTGTTCAGTTCAAGTTCAGTTCTACTTCAGCTCTTGTTCAGTTCTAGTTCAGTTCTAGTTCAGTTTTAGTTCAGTTTAAATTCAGTTCTAGTTCAGTTCTAGTTCAGCTCTTGTTCAGTTCTAGTTCAGTTCTAGTTCAGCTCCAGTTCAGCTTCAGTTCAGTTCTACTTCAGTTCTAGTTCAGTTTTTGTTCAGTTTAAATTCAGTTTAAATTCAGTTCTAGTTCAGTTTTAGTTCAGTTCTAGTTTAGTTCTAGTTCAACTCTTGTTCAGTTCTAGTTCAATTCTAGTTTAGTTCAGCTCCAGTTCAGTTCTACTTCAGTTTTACTTCAGTTCTAGTTCAGTTTTTGTTCAGTTCTAGTTAAGTTCTAGTTTAGTTCAGTTCCAGTTCAGTTCTAGTTCAGCTCTTGTTCAGTTCAAGTTCAGTTCTACTTCAGCTCTTGTTCAGTTCTAGTTCAGTTCTAGTTCAGCTCCAGTTCAGCTTCAGTTCAGTTCTACTTCAGTTCTAGTTCAGTTTTTGTTCAGTTTAAATTCAGTTCTAGTTCAGTTCTAGTTCAGCTCTTGTTCAGTTCTAGTTCAGTTCTAGTTCAGCTCCAGTTCAGCTTCAGTTCAGTTCTAGTTCAGTTTTTGTTCAGTTTAAATTCAGTTTAAATTCAGTTCTAGTTCAGTTCTAGTTCAGCTCTTGTTCAGTTCAAGTTCAGTTCTACTTCAGCTCTTGTTCAGTTCTAGTTTAATTCTAGTTCAGCTCTTGTTCAGTTCTAGTTCAGTTCTACTTCAGTCTTAGTTCAGTTCTAGTTCAGTTCTAGTTCAGCTCCAGTTCAGCTTCAGTTCAGTTCTACTTCAGTTTTACTTCAGTTTTTGTTCAGTGTAAATTCAGTTCTAGTTAAGTTCTAGTTTAGTTCAGCTCCAGTTCAGTTCTAGTTCAGCTCTTGTTCAGTTCAAGTTCAGTTCTACTTCAGCTCTTGTTCAGTTCTAGTTCAGTTGTAGTTCAGTTCTAGTTCAGTTCTAGTTCAGCTCTTGTTCAGTTCTAGTTCAGTTCTACTTCAGCTCTTGTTCAGTTCTAGTTCAGTTCTAGTTCAGCTCCAGTTCAGCTTCAGTTCAGTTCTACTTCAGTTCTAGTTCAGTTTTTGTTCAGTTTAAATTCAGTTCTAGTTCAGTTCTAGTTCAGCTCTTGTTCAGTTCTAGTTCAGTTCTAGTTCAGCTCCAGTTCAGCTTCAGTTCAGTTCTACTTCAGTTCTAGTTCAGTTTTTGTTCAGTTTAAATTCAGTTTAAATTCAGTTCTAGTTCAGTTCTAGTTCAGCTCTTGTTCAGTTCAAGTTCAGTTCTACTTCAGCTCCTGTTCAGTTCCAGCTCAGTTCTACTTCAGTTTTATTTCATTTCGAGTTCAGTTCAAATTTAGTTTTATTTCAGTTCTAATTAATTTGTAGTTCAGTTCTAATTCATTTCTAGTTTAGTACAGTTCTAGTTCAGGTCTTCTTCAGTTGTAGTTCAGTTCTAGTTCTAGTAGTTTAGTTGAAGTGCAGTACTAATTAAGTTCAGTTTTATTTCAGTTCTAGTTTATTTCTCGTTCAGTTCTTATTCAGTTCTTGTACAGTTCTTAAAAAAGTTCTTTTTAGTAGTTTTTGTAATAAAAGAAAAAACGTTTCTAAAATCTTTTTATAGATTTTTCTGATGTTTTTATCAATTTTAATCAATCTTTTAATTAGATAATCTAAACGAAGTAAAGAAAAAGAGAATAAAAACAAAATTACAAAATGTTATAGAACATTAACCAGGGGAGTGGACAAACTATTAATTACGTTTATAGGAGAGAAAAAAACATGACCCAAAGCGAATTGAAAATACTCTATACAACTTTTTTTAAATCACTGTCTTAGTTTTATGAAAACGAAAGAGCCTGCAAAATTATTATAAATTTCGTCTCTGCCCAACTCAGGTGAATTCGCCTTCGATAATTTTTCTTTACCTCAAAAAAAAAAAAAATGCAATAGACATCTTTTCCAATAAAAAGATAAAAAACCGAACAGAACTTTTTTAATTTAACACAACAACAGCAACATCAACAGCAACAAGAAAACAAATCAATACAACAACATATAAATATTAAAAAAATGCAAAAAAAAGTTATAGTTGAGTGTTGAGTACAACAACTAAGAAGAGAAGTTTGCAATCTTTTATTGAAAACAGCAACAACAACGAGAAATAATTGTGATAAATGAATAAAAGCGAATAAAATATTAAAATTGTCTAATACACACACACACAAACACGTACATATAAACATCTACTGAAACTGATAAACATAAAAACTGTCTGGGCTAAAACGTCAACGAAAAGACAAATAAATAACAAAATGCCGACTTTAAAGAAGATGACGATAACGACGACGGCGGCAGTAGCAAAAAAAAAACGACAACGGTTGCAACAATAAAAACAAACACAAATTTAACAAAAACAAATGATTTTGATTTTTTTTTGGATTAAATATTTAAAACAAAAAATATATAAAAACACACATACAAACACTTGTTTTCATAACCAAAATATTCTCAATAACTAAAAAAAATTCTTAGAGAGTGTTATGATGAGTGAAAGAGAGGACATCTGAGAGGGAAGGAGTTAAAAATTAAATTAACATTAAAATACCAACAAAAAGAAAGAACAAAATATTTAGCTGTTAATCGAGACACTAAAAGAAAAACAAAAACAACAATTAAAATAAATATTAATAAAAACAAATACAAATGAAAACACTAACAAAAAGCAAAATAAAGCAAAACAAAACAAAACAGAAAAAAGCTCAAGGTAAATAACTAATCTTTTTAACAATAAAAAAACTAATAATAATATTTTTGTTAAATTATTTTCGCGTATTAACTAAAGAATTTCACGTATGAGTGAAACTAATCGTTTGAAAATTAAGAAAAATATATATTTATATATATTAAATATAACAAAAACAATAACAATAATATTAAGAATCAGAAGAAAGTTTCCTTTCTTTTTGTTTTTGTTAAAAAAAAAATTATTAGAAAATCAAATTTACAAAATGAATTATTGAGAGAGAGAGAGAAAGAGAGAGAGAGAGAGTGAAGAGTGTAAGAGAAGAGAAAAACTAAATGATGATAAATATAAATAAAGATGTCATTCAAATATATTCAGACTTGCATTCAGAATAAATCTATAAACTTAATTTAAATACCAACAATTCTACATTCCAATGTTGGTTTTATAACCTCCACCACTATAAGTGGTGAAGAGGGACTATGACCTATTAGTATCATTCTGTGTGTAATGTTAAGAAGGCATCATCTTAGACCTCATAATGTATATTAATATTCTCGCATCAAATCAAAATCTTTGATCAGAATATTTTTTATAGCTCTGAAAAGTTAAGTATTTAAAACCAGAAAAATCGGTTCAGTATACTAAAAGATATAGATTGTCATCTGAAGTAACCTCTAAGGTCAAGCGAAGAAATTGTCAATTATTAATCGACAAATTATAACGAAATTTTGCCACAATATTAATCTCTTTCTATTTCATTATCATTTCAAAAAATATCAAAATCCGTCCAGTAGAAAAAAAATTATAGCAAAAAAATATAAATGTTTGTGTGAGTGGTGTATGTACAAAACATAACGTATTTACTTAACACATATCTGTTGTGGAGGGTATTAAAGATTCGGCATTCGGTCGAATATGTCATTAATTGTTTTATTAATTGTTTGTTCTTGTTGTTGTTTATTATTGTTAAATATTATTTGTATTGTTGCTTTTGTTGTTGCCATTGCTGTTTTACAATTTTGGAGGCACGTCTACTTTTCAAATAAAACAATAATTTATTTAAAAAAAATTTTTTTTCGCAAAACAATAAATTGTTAATTTGTTTTTAGTTAATGACTAACAAAAAAGTTAAAATCAATAATAAAAATAAAAAATGGCTGCTATTTAAACAAATTTGTTTCATATTTTATCTTAAAAAAAATTTTATCAAAATTTCCACATCTTTTATCTCATGAGATCTTTTATTTTTTTATTTATTTGTTGGAAAATTTGGTTTATAATAATTTTTCAATAAAAAAATAAAGTTATCGATAACTTTTCTATAGAAGTTATTGATCACATTTCTATAGAATAGTAAAAGTTATTGATCACTTTTCTATAGAATAGTAAAAGTTATCGATAACTTTTCTATAGAATAATAAAGTTATCGATAACTTTTCTATAGAATAGTAAAGTTATCGATCACTTTTCTATAGAATAGTAAAGTTATCGATCACTTTTCTATAGAATAGTAAAGTTATCGATCACTTTTCTATAGAATAGTAAAGTTATCGATCACTTTTCTATAGAATAGTAAAGTTATCGATCACTTTTCTATAGAATAGTAAAGTTATCGATCACTTTTCTATAGAATAGTAAAGTTATCGATCACTTTTCTATAGAATAGTAAAGTTATCGATCACTTTTCTATAGAATAGTAAAGTTATCGATCACTTTTCTATAGAATAGTAAAGTTATCGATCACTTTTCTATAGAATAGTAAAGTTATCGATCACTTTTCTATAGAATAGTAAAGTTATTGATCACTTTTCTATAGAATAGTAAAGTTATTGATCACTTTTCTATAGAATAGTAAAGTCATTGATCACTTTTCTATAGAATAGTAAAGTTATTGATCACTTTTCTATAGAATAGTAAAGTTATCGATAACTTTTCTATAGAATAGTAATGTTATCGATAACTTTTCTATAGAATAGTAATGTTATCGATAACTTTTCTATAGAATAGTAATGTTATCGATAACTTTTCTATAGAATAGTAAAGTTATTGATCACTTTTCTATAGAATAGTAAAGTTATTGATCACTTTTCTATAGAATAGTAAAGTTATTGATCACTTTTCTATAGAATAGTAAAGTTATTGATCACTTTTCTATAGAATAGTAAAGTTATTGATCACTTTTCTATAGAATAGTAAAGTTATTGATCACTTTTCTATAGAATAGTAAAGTTATCGATAACTTTTCTATAGAATAGTAATGTTATCGATAACTTTTCTATAGAATAGTAATGTTATCGATAACTTTTCTATAGAATAGTAATGTTATCGATAACTTTTCTATAGAATAGTAATGTTATCGATAACTTTTCTATAGAATAGTAATGTTATCGATAACTTTTCTATAGAATAGTAAAGTTATTGATCACTTTTCTATAGAATAGTAAAGTTATTGATCACTTTTCTATAGAATAGTAAAGTTATTGATCACTTTTCTATAGAATAGTAAAGTTATTGATCACTTTTCTATAGAATAGTAAAGTTATTGATCACTTTTCTATAGAATAGTAAAGTTATTGATCACTTTTCTATAGAATAGTAAAGTTATTGATCACTTTTCTATAGAATAGTAAAGTTATTGATCACTTTTCTATAGAATAGTAAAGTTATTGATCACTTTTCTATAGAATAGTAAAGTTATTGATCACTTTTCTATAGAATAGTAAAGTTATTGATCACTTTTCTATAGAATAGTAAAGTTATTGATCACTTTTCTATAGAATAGTAAAGTTATTGATCACTTTTCTATAGAATAGTAAAGTTATCGATAACTTTTCTATAGAATAGTAATGTTATCGATAACTTTTCTATAGAATAGTAATGTTATCGATAACTTTTCTATAGAATAGTAATGTTATCGATAACTTTTCTATAGAATAGTAATGTTATCGATAACTTTTCTATAGAATAGTAATGTTATCGATAACTTTTCTATAGAATAGTAATGTTATCGATAACTTTTCTATAGAATAGTAAAGTTATCGATAACTTTTCTATAGAATAGTAAAGTTATCGATAACTTTTCTATAGAATAGTAAAGTTATCGATAACTTTTCTATAGAATAGTAAAGTTATCGATCACTTTTCTATAGAATAGTAAAGTTATCGATCACTTTTCTATAGAATAGTAAAGTTATCGATCACGTTTCTATAGAATAGTAAAGTTATCGATCACGTTTCTATAGAATAGTAAAGTTATCGATCACGTTTCTATAGAATAGTAAAGTTATCGATCACGTTTCTATAGAATAGTAAAGTTATCGATCACGTTTCTATAGAATAGTAAAGTTATCGATCACGTTTCTATAGAATAGTAAAGTTATCGATCACGTTTCTATAGAATAGTAAAGTTATCGATCACGTTTCTATAGAATAGTAAAGTTATCGATCACGTTTCTATAGAATAGTAAAGTTATCGATCACGTTTCTATAGAATAGTAAAGTTATCGATCACGTTTCTATAGAATAGTAAAGTTATCGATAACTTTTCTATAGACTAGTACAGTTACCGATAACTTTTCTGTAGTATAGTAAAATAATTAATATTTTTTTTTTAATTTGTTATCGATAACTTTTCTATATATTATGCTGTTTTTCTTAAATTTTTTAATGTCGTTAATTCATATTTTCTTTTAATTTGAACTTTAGAATGACCTTGTCGTCTCTAATATAAAAATCAAATATTATTGCAAAATAATAATACAATTAAATAATCTACAAAAAGAAGAAGAATAAATAAACAAAAATATTGTCGAATGCACTGAGATATTTTAAATAAATATTCATGGGTGTTGTGACACACACATACACAGTCAGACATGTACAAATACACATATAATTTGCAAAATATTTACATTTCCTTTTGAAATGTAAATTTTATATAAAAATAAGGTTTTTGAATTTGTCACAATTACAATAAACAACAACAATGACGATAACAATAAACAAATTATAAAAATATATATTGAATAAATAAATAAGGAGAGAATTGAAAAGAAATATTGAAATGAAAATAATTCAGGGAATTTTGAATGAGATTTTAAAAATTTAAAATTTTCAATGAATTTTGTCTATAATTTTATAAAGTGACATTTAAGAATACTATATTCGACTGTGTCGAATCTTCAATACCCTCCACCACAATAGCAAATACTCAGGTCAAATTTCATTGAGCTCTGTCAGTTGTTGGCAACAACAGACAGACGGACAAAGATAAATCGACTCAGATTTTAATTTGATACAAGAATGTACCTACATTGTGAGGTCTGAGATGATTCCTTCTTAGCGTTATCAACTTTTAATTTCTTATCGTTATTAACTATTAACCTCCTCATCACTTATGGTGGTGAAGGGTATAATAATTGTTTTTGTTTTATGAATGAAAATTTAATTAAATGAATTCATTTTGTGTTAATCAATTCAAATTTCAAAGTGCAAAAAAAAAAAAAAAAAAATAAATAAATAAACTTTAAAAATAAATCTTGAACAATATTTTTTTAATTAATTTTTTATTTTTTGTTGTTGTTTTTCTATCAAGAATTAAAAAAAAGTTTATAATTTCAAGCGATAATCATTTTTGCCCTCAATAATTCTTCTTCTATTATGTTTTCCTTTATTCTTCAATAAAGATTGTTGTTGTTGCCATTTCGCCTATCTTATCAATTGAAAAGCAAAAAAAAAAAAAAAATAAAATAAAATAAAAGTAATAATAAATAAAGTAAATAAATTATTAATATTTAAAAATATACAAAATATAAAAATTTTGTTAAAACAAATAATTGTGAAAATGAAGCGAAAACGAATTATTTAAAAAGCGAAAACCCGATTTATTCTGGGAAAGAAGAAAATCAATAAACTGATGACAAGAATAACGGTGATGCAGGCTATTTAATTATATATATTTTTTTAATAAAATATTTAATATTTTTTTTAATTTTTTATAAACAAAATAAGAATTCTAGTCAGACAACAACAATTGTTATGTTTGTTTCCGGATTTCAAGAATCTGAAAGTGAAAGGTGATTTAAAACTCAATTTTTAATTTTCAAGAATGTTTCATTTTTTATCTTAAATATGAATTTTCGATTTCAGTTCAATTTCAATTTTTAGTGAAAATTTGAATTTTTGGTGAAAATTTGAATTTTTGGTGAAAATTTGAATTTTTGGTGAAAATTTGAATTTTTGGTGAAAATTTGAATTTTGGTGAAAATTTTAAATTTTTGGTGAAAATTTGAATTTTTAGTGAAAATTTTAAATTTTTAGGGAAAATTTGAATTTTTAGTGAAAATTTAAATTTTTAGTGAAAATTTCAATTTTTGGTGAAAATTTCAATTTTCAGTGAAAATTTCATATTTTTAGTGAAAATTTCATATTTTTAGTGAAAATTTCATATTTTTAGTGAAAATTTCATATTTTTAGTGAAAATTTCATATTTTTAGTGAAAATTTCATATTTTTAGTGAAAATTTCATATTTTTAGTGAAAATTTCATATTTTTAGTGAAAATTTCATATTTTTAGTGAAAATTTCATATTTTTAGTGAAAATTTCATATTTTTAGTGAAAATTTCATATTTTTAGTGAAAATTTCATATTTTTAGTGAAAATTTAAATTTTTTTGTGAAAATTTAAATTTTTTTGTGAAAATTTCGATTTTTTAGTGAAAATTTCAATTTTTAGTGAAAATTTCAATTTATAGTGAAAATTTCAATTTTTAGTGAAAATTTCAATTTTTAGTGAAAATTTCAATTTTTAGTGAAAATTTCAATTTTTAGTGAAAATTTCAATTTTTAGTGAAAATTTCAATTTTTAGTGAAAATTTCAATTTTTAGTGAAAATTTCAATTTTTAGTGAAGATTTCAATTTTTAATGAAAATTTCAATTTTTAGTGAAAATTTCAATTTTTAGTGAAGATTTCAATTTTTAATGAAAATTTCAATTTTTAGTGAAAATTTCAATTTTTAGTGAAAATTTCAATTTTTAGTGAAAATTTCAATTTTTTAGTGAAAATTTCAATTTTTAGTGAAAATTTAAATTTTTAGTGAAAATTTAAATTTTTAGTGAAAATTTAAATTTTTAGTGAAAATTTCATATTTTTAGTGAAAATTTCAATTTGTAGTGAAAATTTAAATTTTTAGTGAAAATTTAAATTTTTAGTGAAAATTTAAATTTTTAGTGAAGATTTCAATTTTTAATGAAAATTTCAATTTTTAGTGAAAATTTAAATTTTTAGTGAAAATTTGAATTTTTGGTGAAAATTTAAATTTTTAGTGAAAATTTCAAACGATCTAAAAAGATCGTTAAACTTTTCTACAGTTCGTTTAAGCTTTTTCTTTACAGAAAAGTTTAACGATCTTGCGATCATTTGAACTTTCTTAACAGAAAATGAAATCTTTGATTTACTTCATCATTTAACAACTTTTTTTAAGAAGTTTAAGATCTCGATCTTGATTTTAGCGATAAATTTAAGATCAATAATTTGGTTGCGGTAATAAAAATTCTGTTCTAAATTATCGTTATTTCCTTGTTTAATGATCATTTTTCCAAGATTTATTCACGTCTGTCAAAAGCTTAAGTTTTAAGTAATAAATTTTGAAAAATGTGTCATTTGCTGTCAAAATTAAAAACCGCTAAATCATCGTCTGCCTCTACAGAATCAACAGCATCCAAATTAACCATAAATATGAGGAAAACGCAAGAAAAAAAAAGAGTTTTTTCTTCCATAAAAAAAGCTCTTTCATCTATTTGTCGTTAAAGTAAGAAAAAAAATCACGTTTTGTGATTCTTCTCAATGAAATTAACTTGTCATTTGGAAGTTGGAAATTGTACGTGTTTATAATTTCTTGTACCCGTGAATTCAAGGCCTCTTTTTTTTTAAACGAGAAAGAAGAAAAAAACTTATTTCCTCAAAAAATGATCACAATTTCTGTCTGTCTGTCTGTCTGTCTCTCTGTCCATTTTATCTCTGTCATGCAAATAAACGTGATTAATTTAATTGGGTTAGTTGTATCTCTCTTATTTTTTTCTTCTTCTTCTTCTGAATCGTATCTTGATATCATCATTCGCATGTTCTGATCTAAAAAAAACTGGAATTAATTTATGAACTTGTAAAAGCGCAAAAACAACATAAATTCAAAATCATAAAAATCAACAACGATTAATAACAAACATTTTTATCGAAAAACAGTCGCAAATAAAACAAAAAAAAAAAACAAACTTCACTTGAACCGATAATTATCTAGATTTCCGCTGAAATGATGGACAAGCCTGTATTAAAGTCTTTTTTGCTAGAATGACTCAAAAGAAAAAAAACTTTTTTGAGAAATCTCTATTTAGAATAAAAAATGAATTCAAATGAATTTGAATTTCTTGTGGTCGGTCTGTAATTTAAAATAAACGAAGTCCCGTTGTAGTCTCTGTTTGTTTAGCATTTTTTCTGCTCTCCCTCTCTCTCTATCTCTGTCTCTCTCGTTCAAGAATAGTAAAGTGGAATTGAATTTCAAATAATTTGAACCTGCTCACCCAACTTTTTTTCTTCTTCGAAACTTCGAAAACTTGTTCAATAAGTTTTTTTTTTCTAAAAAAGCTAATAACATCCTACTCCTCCTTTGCATAATGATCATGATGATCATGTTCTTGTTACTCTCTTCTCATTCCCGCTACTATTCACTAAATGATCTTCCTCTGTCTGTTGTTGTGGTCTATTGTTTCTTATTTTTCCTCAAAAATTTTTTCCACATAAAGTTTTCTTTGCTTCCTAGAGAGAGAGAGAGAGGGAGCGAGAGAGAGAGAAGGAGCGAGAGAGAGAAGCAGAGAGTAGGAGCTAGAGAGTAGACATCTTTATTGCTTTTTCTTAACAGTTGAATGGTCAATTTACAACATTTATTGACAGTTTACACCTGCACTGGTGACAGCACTAACTCTTCTTCTTCTTCATTTTCCTCCTGCTGCTTTAGATTTTTTTCGTCTTAATCTAGTTTTTGCCACTTGATAGAAGAACTGCTTCCCTGATCTCTTTATAGTGATCAATTTTTCTGAATATTTGTTTTTGCTTTTATTTGAATTTTAAAAACGTTCATTTATTTCGCTTTTATATGCGATTGTGACTTGTTGATTCGTTTAGCATTTTAATCTTGTTTTTAATGTCATTTTAAATAAGTCTTTTTCACTGTATTTTATAGATCTTCAGAAAAAAGGTAGAGAGAGAGGATGGTGGTTAAGTGATCATGAGTATTTCAAATATTAAATGGAAAATAAAATTAAGGAAAATTTATAGGTCCTTGAAAATAAATTTAACGATCTTAATAATTTTAATGATCGTTAATTTTTCTCCTAAAAATAACTTAATAATTTCTTAAAGATCAAGATCAGTACTTTGACTCTCTTAAAGTTAATCCATCAAGAACGTATTTTTTTTAATAAAATCTAAAGATCAAATTAGTGATCTCAAACTTTTTCTTATCAGAAAATTAAACTAACACGATCATTAAAGATTTCTAGAGTTAAACTAAAAGAGAAAATTCAGCGATCAAGATTTTGTAGTTCTCTCCTCAAAGATAAAACAGATGATCCAGATTGTAAACTCTTCTCTCAAAAGTTCTAAACAGATCAAGGTTCTTAACTTTTCATTAAACATATGTTAAGCGATCAAACATATGTTTTTAGCTTTTTAAATAATAATCAATAAACGATCGAGATCTTTCTACTCTTCTCTAAGTAAGATAATGTTGATGATTCGAGTTTTAAACTCTTCGTTCGTATTAATAATAAAAATATTTTTTTAACAAGCGATCAAGACCTTAAATTTCTCTTCTTTAATCATCAACATTATGATCTAGATTTTAATCTTTTCGCTCAAAAACATCAAAGATAATTTTTTTTAATCTTAAAAGATCAAGATCTTCACCCATCAAAAACGATCCAAATTTTAAACTTTTCTTGAAAAAGTGATGCTTAACTATTTTCTATTTCTATTTTCTATAAGAAAATTGTGAAACTCTTGAATATAACCTCAAAACAGTAAACGATCGAGATCTGAAGTAAAAGTCAAATGTGCATGATTTTAACTATTTCTCAAGAACAGAGATAAAATGATCAATAATTTTTAACTTAAACTCTCCTATAAGATTTATGTCTTAGAGACAGATAAATGATTAAGAACTTAAACGAGGCCCTCAGTAAGCGGGCGTGATCTTGAGTGACATTGTAACAAGTATTTCACAAATAAAGATAGAACAATCGGTGATCTTAAACTATTCTCCAACTTCAACAGATCTTAGTAGTTACAGGATTGATGGTGAAAAAAAAACTCTCAAATATTTTTTGAAACAAAAATGATCATAGATCGTTTAAGTAAGAAAATGTTAAACGATCGTGATTAAAAAAATCTCGAATAATAATTTAATAATCTTAAATCCTTTTCCCTTTTCGATTCCATTTCATTCTTTTTAAACTTTGGTGTCTTGTCTTTATCCTGCCTTAAAGAAACTTTAAATGATCAAGATAATGCTCTTAAGGTTTTTTCTAAGAGAAAGCTAAGTGATCGCGATTTAAAAAAAATGAAAAGGATTTGAATGTTCATGATCTTAAATTTGAGTATCCTGACCATTTTTCCTTTTTCCTTCTCTTACACTTTGAAAAGCTGTTCGTTTCCAGCCTTATAAAAACATTAAGTGATCAAACTATTGATCTTAGGTTTTTCTCTAAGAAAAATTTAATCGATCACGACTTCAAAAAAAAGTTCTCTAAGAAGATTTGAACGATCATGATCTTAAATTTATTTGATCTTTCACTTCCAAAAGTCTTATTTATTCCAAATTGAATAAGTCCGTTTTTCGATTACACTTCATTATTTTCTTAAACGATCTTGAAACTTGATCTAAGTAGAATATTAAATGTTAAATCTTTTATAAATAAAAGAAAAACCGATCAAGATTGTCAACGTTTTTTGAAAGAAAAGTTAAGCGAACTCGATCTTAAGTTTTTATTTTTTTTAGAAAATTAAACGAATACAAAAAATAAAATGATCAATACCACGATCGATAATGTAGGTTTGGTTAGGTCGATAGACTGAAGCGGAAGAGTTGGCTTATTTGGGTTCTAAAGATCACTTTGTATTAAATCGATGGTTTATGTTTTTTTTAAATTCAGACGTCTTTAAACTTTTATTAAAATAAAAATTAGAAAATTTTTCTCTTAAGAAGAGCAAAATAGAAAAGACCGATCTTGACGATCTTGTTAAAATTTTCTTTAAAAATCTATAAATTACGATTTAAGCTTTTATCTGTTAAACGATCGTGACTTTAAAAAATTCTTTAAACAGATTTGTATGATCATGATCTTCATTTTATTTGATATTTTATTTTCCAGAGTTTAACTTAATGATTTCCGTCCCTTTTTCCGAATCCATTTGATTCTTTTTAATATAAACAAAGACGGATGTTTGTTCTGAAATCTATGCAAGTTTTTTTTCGTTGAAGAAAAATTTCTTTAAAATATTTTTGTTTAAAGATCATTAAACGATTTAAATTAAAACACCATATGCGATCGTCTCACTGGTTGTATTGGAATTAGCTGGGGTTATTGTCACGGACATCGAAGCTTTTGTTAAAACCGGTCAAAATATTTAAACGAATTCTATAGTTTTTTATTTTTATTTTTATTTTATTATTTTAAGTCGTTAAATATTTTAATACTTTTTGAATAAATTGTAAAATGAATTTAAAATTAATTTTTATTTGTTTTTTTTTTCTTTTTCTCTTCCTTTTGCAGGTAAGATCATGATCTTCAAGATGATTTTAATATTTAATGAAACGTTTTAATTCTCTTTTATTTTCCCAAAAAAAAAGGTAAGAAAGAAACTGAAATAAGTAAAAATGCTGTGACGAATCTTTAATATTCTCCACCACAAAAGTGTGTGAAGTATGTTCGTTCTAAAACACTCACACACAAACTCACAGTCGTATAAAATAGATAAAAGTATTTCTTAAATTTTATTCTTATTTCTCGATTTCTAATTGACTATTTTAACGAAAGTTCTTCGCTTGAGCTTAGAGGTTGCCTCAGATATCGGTTTATATCTCTCAATGTATTAAACTTATTTTGTACTAATCAGATTTTGATTTCATGCAAAATTATATATGTATATAATGGAGTCTGAAATGATTACTTCTTGGCGTTACAAACGGAATGATAATGTAAATATATGCCCTCTTCACCGCTTGTGATGGTGTAGGGTATAAAAATCTATAAATTAAAATTTATTGTTCAAAAGTTCAATAGTTTTTTTTTAATTTAAAAATCGAAAAAAAACTATTTATTGATTTTTTTTACGATCAACAATGAATTTAAAACAAAATAACAAAATTTTAAAGTCTCGTGATTTTGAGGGGAATTATTGTTTTAAGATTTATGTCTTTAAATGATTTAGACTTAATAATAAATTTATTTTATTTTTCTATTTTTCTATTTTTATTCATTTTTATTCATAATTTTCAGCAAACAATAATAAATCATTTGTTTTGAAATCTCATCAATCATTTTGTTAAACATTTTTGATAATTGTTGACAACACTGTCGAAAAGTTTACTAATTGATCTTTATGTTTTAATAAGTTTAATACCCTACACCACCTGAAGTAATGAAGAAGGTATATTAACTTTTTTATTTCGCATGTAATGCTAAAAAGAAATTATTTCAGACCCCTGTATCATATCGAAATCTGAATCGATTTAGCTATGTCTCTCTGGCTGTCTGTCTATCTATCTTTTGTCGGCACGTTCACATCCATAGTAATTGACAGAGCACAAGGAAATTTTGCCTGAGTATGTTTTATAGTTCTGAGTAAAATCGGTTTAATATATATTAAAAGATATAGACCGATATCTGTGACAAGCTTTAAGTTCAATAGAAAAACATTCTTAAAATTCTTTCATATAAATCGAACTAATTTTATGACTAATCAAATGCTCCTGTGTAAGTGTGTGTATGAACGTACATAACGTATTTACCTCACATGCAATTGTGGTGGAGGGTATTGAAGATTCGGCATAGCTTAATGCAGCATTCTTACTTGTATTATTTTTCAATTACACCTTCTTATTCTAAAAGAAGAGGGCAGAGGATAATTAACACAGATAAAAAGTTTTGAAAACAAAATTGTTTGTAGATCTTTTTTAAAAGACACGTTTCTCAATTTTGCTTTAAGACTTTGACCTTTTTCTTCAAATATTTCTTTTGATATTCTTGCAAAACGCCACTAATTAATGATGCCAATGATCATTTAATTATTTTTAATATTAATTTAGTTTTATATATTTTTTTTGGCAAAAATTTTATTTTTCAAAATTTTTGTTCGATAATTAACCTGAGTGATCCCCACTGACTGCACGTCACGTGTGTGCATGGTCTAGTGATCAATTTTTATACTTCCTTATTCTCACATTTTCTATGAAAAGATCTAAAGATTTATTTGTTAATTTCTTCTAAAAAGAATTTATTGTTTAGAGATCACATGATTTGTTAAGCGATCACGATCGGTTTTCTGTAAATGAATTAAACACAAATTTTAAGTTATCTTAAGGGAAATAAAAAACGATCGTGATCTTTCTTTAAGAGAGATGAAATTACGATCACCATCTTTAACTTTCTTCCACAACAAATTGTTGAACGATCAAAGATCTTTCTAGCTTTACGAAAAACTATCTGATCATGCTTTTGATCGTAAAATTTTCTCTAGGAAATGTTTACGATCAAGATCTCTGGGACTAAATTCTAAAGAGTTTGATTTTTGCTCATATAACTCTTTTAAATTTTTTAAATCTTTTATTAAGATTTAAATGATCACAATGTTTAATACTTTAGTTATAAGAAGTGATCACGATCACAAGAGGGTCCATTAAGATCATTCAATCTATTAATTTTTTTTCTTTTTTGAAAAGTTGACAATATTAAACTACCACGATCGCCACCGCTTTAACTTTAAATAAGAAAAGCATTAATGCTTGTGATTTAATACCTTTTCTAATAGGAATCGATCGTAATAATTTTTCCTATAGAGAAGTTAAATTTTGTACGATCGTGCTAATTTTTCTTTTAGAAAAATTAAATTGTATGCGATCGTGATAATTTTTCTTATAGAATTATTAAATTGTATGCGATCGTGCTAATTTTTCTTATAGAATTATTAAATTGTATGCGATCGTGCTAATTTTTCTTATGTTTACGGTCGAGCTAATTTTTCCTCTAGAAAAATTAAATTGAGTACGATCGTGCTAATTTTTCTTATAGAAAAATTAAATTGTGTATGATCGTGCTAGTTTTTCTTACAGAAAAATTGTAAACGATCGCACTAATTTTTCTTATGTTCACGATCGAGCTAATTTTTCCTCTAGAAAAATTAAATTGTACGTGATCGTGCTACTTTTTCTTATAGAACAATTGTAAACGATCGTACTAATTTTTCTTATGTTCACGATCGAGCTAATTTTTCTAATAGAAAAATTAAATTGTACGCGATCGTGCTACTTTTTCTTATAGAAAAATTTACACGATCGTATTTATTTTCTTATGTTCACGATTGAGCTAATTGTTGTTATAGAAAAGTGTTCACGATCGTGCTAACTTTTCTTTTATAGAAAAGTACACGATCGTGCGAAGAAAAAGACAACAATCGTTTCAAATTATCTTATAGAAAAGCATTTACGATATTGTTTAATTTTAGTCGATAATTACTGCGATCGTCTCAACTTTAACTTAGTGATCGAGAACTGTTTATCAGAAAATTTTGTTAAATATAACGTTTTTCTTTTGGACATTTAGTGATCGTCAATTTTTGCGATCATTGTTCAATGTTTAGAAAATAACTTAACGGGGTGATTGCAGCGTTAATTGAAATCTAGAGACTGTGAACAGCTGCAGGAAAAATAATCAAAAGATCGTGTTTTTTTGGGTCGATCAACAAAAAAAGTAAATAATTTTTGATTTAGATTAAATATTTGTTTTTGTTTTTTTTTTATTAAAAAAAAGAAAACAAACAAAACTGCAGATAATTTTGATCATGATTTTTCCATTAGGGTTGCCTGACTTGTAGGAATTTGCTATTAAAGTGTTTTTTAATTTAAAATCGCATTTAGTTTAGTGATGATTATGATGGTGATGTTTGGTGGTAGTGACGATGATAATGATGACGATAATTTGAGTATTTTTCATGCACCTCTTTTTTTTAAAAAGAAGGGTTCTCTTGCCAGCGTTTGGAAGTGTTGCTGTCACTAATGACGATAACGATAACGATGGTGATGGCAATGGTGTTAGTGCTGGTGTTGGCGATGACGATGATTATGATGACTGACATTAAAACTCATAAATATGATTCGTTTTTTTTTATGACGCTTGTTTTTCTTCCCTTCATATCAATTAAGGTTTATTAGAAAGGTGGAGAGAAAGCGAGAGTAAGAGGGGGAGAAGATCCATGTCAAGCTATAATATTTTCCATTTTGATGATTTTCGTAATGAAAAAATATGTATAAAATATTTTTTAAATAAAAAAACCTTAAATCAACATTAGGGTGATACAAATTAAAAAAGAGAAAAATTATTTCCTCAATATCTTTCAATGGACTTCAGTTCTTGCCTCACCTCACACAATATGTTGCACCCTATTTGATGGTAATAATCCTAAATACTCATACTTATTTTGCACTTGATGTGTTACTATTTCTCGTACTACAACAACAATTACTACAACAACAGCAGCAACAGCAACATAAAAACAACAATATGCCATTAAATTCGTTCACACATCAGTGTTGCATCATAAATGATGATAATGGATGAATATTAAAAACGCAAACGCAAAAAAAAGTAAAATACGAAATGTTGATTATTTTATCTCATGAATGTATTTTGATGAATGAATGAATGAATGAATGAATGAATGAATGAATGAATGATCGAAGAAGGTCTGAAGGTATGAATGAAACCATCTCAACAAAAACTAAACAAGTTTTTATTAAAGGTTGACGACGGGGGTTTTCTATTGCATTTCCCCAAAACGTGTATTTGACTGACTGACTGATTGACAGTCTACATCGATGGTGGGTTACAACTAATTAACTTTATTATCATCAATTTGCTGTTGGTGTAATTTAAATTCTCATCTTCTCTCTTCTTTTATGTTTTAAATTCTTTTATTCTTCGTTTTCCCTACAAAAGGTGTCAGTTTGACATGTGACGTTTAAAGCACGAGAAAATATATTTTTTTCAATTATCAATAGAAAAAATTGTTTCCACACAAAACTCGATTTTTTTATCGATAACTTTTCTATAGAAGTCCGATAACTTTTTTATAGAAATCGAAAGTTATCTGATAACTTTTCTAAGGAAAAAGTTTACTAATCGTTATAAACTTTTCTCTTAGAAAAATTGTAGACTTTTCTATTTCCTCTATCGAAAGTTGTGATCTTTTCCAGACTAAGAATGTCGATTTTACACTTAAAAAAGTTTCTCCTAGAAAAGTTGTCGACTTTTTCTCTTAGAAAAGTTGTCGACTTTTTCTCTTAGAAAAGTTGTCGACTTTTTCTCTTAGAAAAGTTGTCGACTTTTTCTCTTAGAAAAGTTGTCAACTTTTTCTCTTAGAAAAGTTGTCAACTTTTTCTCTTAGAAAAGTTGTCAACTTTTTCTCTTAGAAAAGTTGTCGATTTTTTCACTTAGAAAAGTTGTCGACTTTTTCACTTAGAAAAGTTGTCGACTTTTTCACTTAGAAAAGTTGTCGACTTTTTCACTTAGAAAAGTTGTCGACTTTTTCACTTAGAAAAGTTGTCGACTTTTTCTCATAGAAAAGTTGTCGACTTTTTCTCTTAGAAAAGTTTTCGACTTTTTCTCTTAGAAAAGTTGTCGACTTTTTCTCTTAGAAAAGTTGTCGACTTTTTCTCTTAGAAAAGTTGGCGACATTTTCTCTTAGAAAAGTTGGCGACATTTTCTCTTAGAAAAGTTGGCGACATTTTCTCTTAGAAAAGTTGTCGACTTTTTCTCTTAGAAAAGTTGTCGACTTTTTCTCTTAGAAAAGTTGGCGACATTTTCTCTTAGAAAAGTTGGCGACATTTTCTCTTAGAAAAGTTGTCGACTTTTTCTCTTAGAAAAGTTGTCGACTTTTTCTCTTAGAAAAGTTGTCGACTTTTTCTCTTAGAAAAGTGTTCGACTTTTTCTCTTAGAAAAGTTGTCGACTTTTTCTCTTAGAAAAGTTGTTATGTTCTTTTGGGATGAAAAAGATTTACAAATTTATAATTTTCATCTCTCTTGACTCGTCACGTTTGCCACCTTTTTCTGTGTCAATCTCTCTGCAAACCGTCTCTTTTTATTTTTATTGACTTAAAAAGTTTTCCTTTATTGTTGTTGTTGTTTGTTTATGTGTTTGTGTGTTACTTATGGTTGCATAGTTGCACTTTAACCTTAAATAAACCAAAAATGAAGAAAAACTTAATGTTAAAATAACCCGTGTCAATGCCACAAATGTTGTTTACTTTTATTGTTCTCTTTTTGTTGTTGCTGGTGTCATGTTCGTGTAAATGTTGTTGTTTATGGCCTCTTTAACACTCACACTTCGTACCTTCTTGGAGTCACATTTTTTGTGTTGAAATTTTTCTTTTCGAAAATTATTTTCTAAACACGAAAATTTTTCGTTTTTCGAAAAAAGAAAAAATAAATAAATAATTTGTGATTTTGTGTGAATAGAAGGCAGTCACTCACTCACTCATACAGTCAATCACTCAGTCAGACGTTTAGTTACTTATTTGTTTTTATAACTTTTAGATGCTTTTTGTTATTGTTGTTGTAAATGACTTTTATTTATTGTTGTCAGTTGCATGTTTTTTTCATTCAAAAAGAAAATTCATTTTTTTCGTTTAAAGTTTTCTCGAAATTTTTCTCAATAAAATTTAGATTGCGGTTTCACTGTTTTTAAGTTTTCCATTTGGGGGGGTAATTTTTTTGGAAGGTTGAGGGATGTTTTAATACCCATCACTACAGTAGATGGTGGTTGGTAATCACTTTTGTAATCATTTAAGCGATAACCGTTAGTCCGTCCATCATTCTGGCTGGTTGTCTATGTAATTGTTGTGAACATTCTTTAGGTCGCAATATTTGCGATATCTTGGATCAAAAAAAAAGCCTGTTTAAGTTGGTTTTATTCGTTCCAATATTTTGGGTAACTCCCATACAATTGTCCTCCCGGAAAGGGGTTTTAAGGTTTAAAAGTTCTTAATATAAAACGAATTTAAGGAAATTTAACAAAAATAAGTCTTATGATATTTTAAATTGATATACCAAATTATGCGAGGGTCGGTTCATTACTTCTCATATGTCCCATGTAAGCCCTTTTCCAAATATCACTTAGAAGGGCATAAATTCACATTTGTAGTAATAATTGATAAAATTAAGATCAATATAAATTAATACGAGGGTCGGTCCATCATTTTCTTTAGCATCGATACAAATATAACATAAATATTTGTAACATAATAATTAACTTCTTAAATAATTATAAATCAGAAAAACAAATTATACGAGGGTCGTTCATAATTTTTTTGTAGCTTTCATTTAAAACCAGCAATATGGTGTAGGGTATTACATAATATTTTTACTTGTTTTTTATTAAGTTTAAGAAATGTTAATGGTTTAAGTGGCGTATGAGTCATGTGTAATAATAATTTTCATACGCTTCAGTGTCTTTTTTCATAATTTTGAAAATTGATTATTAAACTGTCTCCCTTATTTTCATGGGAAATTGCTTAAATGCACTTGAAAATTATTTTCATTATTGACATGAGAAATTAGAATTATTTAATAATTTTTTAATTTCATTCAAAAACAAAATGAACAGCAGACAGATCATCAAATAGATCATTAATTACAAAATATCTGCTACTGTTTCTAATAATGATAATGATGAATAATAATGATAATAATGATAATGATGAATATCACAAACTTCAGAAAATATGCAAAAACTAATAACAAAAATTCCCTTCTTCACAGACACACACATACACACTCATATATTTCTATGTAATTGATATTAACAACTAACACATGCACACACACACTCACATGCATTCATTCATTCATATAGACAGACGAGTGTAATAAATTTATAAAAATGTCTGTAAATATATATATTTTTTTCTTTTCAACCGGCTCAAAATGCCGGTCATCAGAATGCAAAAAATGCGCTGGAAAATTTATTAAGAAAAAAAATTCAATAAAAAGTAACTTGAGAATGTTTTTTTTATTACTTTTTTTATCAAAACAAATTGCGTTTTGTCGTCATTTGAATTGTTTTGTTTTTATCTTTTTTGTTTTCATTGCATTTTTTTAAAGTAGACATTTTTTATAAAAAATAAATGAAATAAATAATTAAATATAAAATTGATATGCATAAATATTTTGTATAAATAACTGTAGAAAAAATGTTTGGACTTGGAAAAATGCACTTTTAAATTACCCAACAATCAAATTTTAGAAAAAAATTAAAAAAAAGTTAACTAAAGATTAAGTTTTCTTAAGAAAAGTTAACCCAAGATTAACTTTTCTAAAGAAAACTTCACCAAAGATTAAATTTTCTAAAGAAAGCTTAACTAATGATTAAATTTTCTAACCAAATCTTAACTAGAGATTAACTTTTCTATAGAAAATTTAACCAACGAATAAACTTTCTAGAGAAAATTATTAATTATTTAATTATTTAAATTATTTAAAGAAATTTTAACTAAAGATTAAATTTTCAAAGCAAAGTTAACCAACACTTAACGCGCTCACTTAAGTTTTCTATAGAAAACTTAACGCTCACTTCAGTTTTCTATAGAAAACTTAACGCTCACTTCAGTTTTCTATAGAAAACTTAACGCTCACTTCAGTTTTCTATAGAAAACTTAACGCTCACTTCAGTTTTCTATAGAAAACTTAACGCTCACTTCAGTTTTCTATAGAAAACTTAACGCTCACTTCAGTTTTCTATAGAAAACTTAACGCTCACTTCAGTTTTCTATAGAAAACTTAACGCTCACTTCAGTTTTCTATAGAAAACTTAACGCTCACTTCAGTTTTCTATAGAAAACTTAACGCTCCCTTCAGTTTTCTATAGAAAACTTAACGCTCACTTCAGTTTTCTATAGAAAACTTAACGATCACTTAAGTTTTCTATAGAACAGTTAACGATCACTTAAGTTTTCTATAGAACAGTTAACGATCACTTAAGTTTTCTATAGAACAGTTAACGATCACTTAAGTTTTCTATAGAACAGTTAACGATCACTTAAGTTTTCTATAGAACAGTTAACGATCACTTAAATTTTCTATAGAACAGTTAACGATCACTTAAGTTTTCTATAGAACAGTTAACGATCACTTAAGTTTTCTATAGAAAACTTAACGATCACTTTCTATAGAAAACTTAACGATCACTTAAGTTTTCTATAGAAAACTTAAGTTGTAAAAAACTTAACGCTCACTTAGGTTTTAAGATGAGTTAGGAAATTTTCTCTTAAAAAAAATATGGACTTTTCTCTTTGAAAAGTTATAAACTTCTCTATTAGAAAAATTATGAGAAAAGAAGTTATGAACTTTTCTCTTCGAAAATTTGTGAGATTTTCTCTTTAGAAAAATTTTGAAAGTTTTCCTTTAAATAATTTTTAAAATTTTCTCTTAAAAAAATGTTCTCTTAGAAAAGCTTTTGACTTTTCTCTTGGAAAAGTTGTCAACTTTTCTTTCGGAAAGTTGTGAATTTTTCTCTTTAGGAAAATTTTTATTTTTTTTTTAGAAAATTCTTTGATTTTTTTCTTCAGAAAAGTTTTTGACTTTATTTCAACTGTTCTCTTAATGGCCGTTTTTCTCTTAAATTTTTTTTACTTTGATGAGTTATCGATATGTTCAGTTATCGACTTATTGCAGGGCATTTTTGTTTTCAGTTGTCTTTTTATTTGTTTTTTTTTTAATTCAATAGAATTTGACGAGACGTTTTCTATGAAACTTTTGTAACGTGACTACGTGTTTGTTATGACTATTTTGCGTGTCTATTACAAATCAGTAGCAAAAAAATGAAAAAAAAAACTGAGAATATAAAAATGTGAAACTTGAATTGAAAACTTGAAAAAAGTTTGAATTTTTAGAAAATTTTGTATGAAGAATTTAAGGAAGAACAAACCTTCAATAGAAAGCTGACGCAAATGGAACTAAAGAGAAGGTAATAAAAATAGGTGGGGAAAGGTGAGAGAGGGAGAGAGAGCGAAGGGTTAGTGTTAAAATGATGAAGCACTTATAGATGCATATTTTAGTTGAATGATTAAATGCTACAGAAATTTTTTTTGTTTAATTAAAAGAATTATTTCTTGAAAAACAGAATTTGTTTGACAATTAAGAGAACAAATTGCTTTGATTTCATTCTTTAAGAGAACTGTACCGTTAGTCGGTTGACTCTTGAAACTTTTTGAAGGCAACAAAGTGTTATTGTTGTAATGCACGCTTTAGTTATTTTGCTGTCATAAACGTCATACGGCTTTAGGTAGACGTGTCGTCTTGTTGTTTCTTTTCCATTTAACTTTTTGATACAAACTTATCTTTAACACACACATACAAACACACACGTTAGACAGACAGACATTCATACAGACAGATATATAAATACTTGATGGGATATAATATGACATGATGTTGATGTGATGTGATGTGTTTGCAATATTATTTACATTTTTAACGACTGGAGAATCAACTGGACTAATGAAACTGAACTGCTGTGCGATACACTCTCAAATATAAATGGAATGATGGTTGGACAGACAGAGATATAGACAAATAGTTATAGATATTCTGTTGCATGCAACGTGTTTGAAACGTGTAAAATGTTATGAAATAATTTCTCTCTCTCTCTCTCTCTCTCTCTCTCAATAAAATGGAATTGATTGTAACAGGAACAAACCGATCAAACAGCTACAGCAGCAGCATCATGATATCAAATCATTATTTTCCTTTTCCTTTTGGTAGCAAATTATTATTGTTTTTTATTTCATTATTATTATCGTTTTTTTTCGTATTTCTCCATAATTCTTTATAGAAATAATTTCAAAACTCTTGTTTATTTGTTAAGTCTGATGTGGCACAGTGTGTCGAAATCGATTTTCTTTTGGGAATTAGTTCAATAACTTTGGAACCGTTAGAGGTAGCGTAATAAAATTTCATGGGGTTAGATCTGAGGTGTGTCTAAGTTGATTTTGGAGGATTTCAGGTGCCTACCTGTTCAGGGGTGTAATTGGTAACCCTCCAAATTTAGACACTTCGGGTTGGTGGATTTTTTTTTAATTTGCTGAAATTTAATGTATGAATTGAAGGGGAAAATTATAGATATAGAAAGTCCTCATAAATCTCTTTAAGCAATACACTATCTGTAAGAAGTATAGCAGATAGTTTCGGAGATTTTCAAAACAGAATAAATTTTGAACCCATTTTTACCCTTGATTTTTTTTTTAAGGCTTTTTAAGTTCACGGGCTTAAAATGGGTCCCAAATTTTTCCAAAATATTTGCCAGATTCCCTTAAAATTCTAACAAATTTAGATGTAATAACCCTATAGATATATGAACATATTAAAAAGCTTTATTTAGCTAAACTGAGAACTTTGAAAAAGAATGCATTTTTTGAGATTTTTCCCAAAGGATGCCAACATTTCTTTACTGATAAAATCATTTAATGTTCTGAAATTTAAAAATTTTTCATTGTTGTATAAAGAGATCTTAAAGCGAATATTGGCAAACTATATTTGGATAAATTTGGGTCAAAGATCTGACCGCAAGCTCTAACCAAAGCTTGTCAAATTTAACAAACATTACAAAAATTCTTTTATTAACAACTTTAATCAAAGAAACCGGAATGATCTTTAAATTATCCTTAGTATATAGCTACAGATGTAAGGTAAACACCTGAAAATGTTTTTTAATCCATGCGGCCCTTATAATGACAGGGTGATCATTTAAGTAAAAAAAGTCAAAGTTTTTAACATAATTTATAGGGATTGGGATTTTGGGTATTTCCATATGGAGAAGTGGGAATCTTTTAATTGTTATGATTTATTAACAAGATCATATATATTATATTGATATCTTAAATATATAACATTATTCGTTCCATTTTTAATAAATTTGAAATATTAATTTTATTTTTTAAAAAAAGTAGCAAAATTTTGAAAAATTAAGTTTTTCATAAATTTTTTACCTCAAATGATCTTGCACAGACTTTTTCTTTAAAAATTGTGAATCTCCAAGTTCCAAAGTTTTTATAGATGCCAAACACTGGTGTATGAACTTTATAAGTTGGCTGAAAATCCAACCTAAACAAAGTTTTTTCTTCAAAATTTTAGTTATTTTTTCAGTTCAAAATTTTAAAAAATCGATTTCGACACACTGTGCGTCTGATGATGATTTTTTGGAATTGCTTGAAATTGCTCTTCATGTGTTTTATTGATCATGTAAATAATATTTTATTATAGTTTTTTCCTCAGTTAATTATGATGATTATGAAGATGATAGGAGATGGTTTACATTTTTTTTTTTGCTTCCAAGATATTTTGCATTTAAAAGAAGATTTTCCAGAATCAGTCAGGCGTTCGAAAAAGAAAAATAATTGAAATATTTGAAATACATACAAATGAAAGAAAATTGTCTTTTTAAAGAAAAATACAAAAAGGTCCGATCAGGGGATAATTGTCGCTCTTTTAATTTGAATATTTAAATGTGAAATTAATGGCGCAACTGACTCAGATCTCAATAGGACCTTAAGAACATGGAGCCTTTCTCAATACCAAGAATACATCCAATGATCTTTTAAAAACGATCCTCATATATGTGAAATATGACATGATCTCTTTTCAGAGAGAACGATCGCAAAATGTTCCAAATTACAGTGAAAGTTTCATTATAAAGAGGTCAAGAAAACTCCAGCGAACCCTTCCTGATGCAAAGGAAATATCTAATGATCTCTTGAAATACGATCCTCATATAGGTGTCTGAAGGTGTTCTGGAATAGCAAACATCCGAATATTGAAACTAAGAATTTGTCGATTGAAATATGATACGATCTCTATTCATAGGGAACGATCATTAACTGCTCAAAATTATAGTTCTATAAGAATTTATCAATTCTAAAAGTTTCACAATAAACAGGAAAACTCAATCAATGCTATCAGGGAAAACGATCCTCTCCAGGTGCAAAGGAATTATCTGAAAACTAGAAATTATATGGGAATTCTGGAACACTTAAAATCTGTATACTAATTTCCAACCAATAAGGAATGATCGTACTCTTGAAACGATCGTTTTTCAGTGTCTCAACATTTGTAGATGTATCAGATCGAGATATACCTCTGATTTTGTAGAATAATTATGAAGTTTATTTACATTAAAAAATCTTGGGGTTAAATTGTTATTGATACAGATGATCTTGATGATCTTCAGCTTTGATTGGAATATAAACAATGGAAATGAAATTTTTCATGACCACTTGTACTCTGAGGATGATTTGATTTAGATGTGGAATGATCTTTATAATTGTGAGTTTTGAGGTAGTGATCGTACTCTACCGAAGCGATCGTTTTCATACATGGACAAATTAAGAGATATTGATCTTCTCATATGTATCAGATTTTTCTTGTATCTTTGATTTTATATTAAGATTTTAGAATGTAAAATATCTTCGGATTTTATTGTAAATGATATAAATGATCTTGAGATACGATCAGAATATATATTAAAATGTTGAGAATGAAATTTTTCATGATTATTTTTGTTGTGTAACAATAATTCAATCACTGATTTGATGACGTAAATATGAAGTCTACTTAGGGTAAAAGGTCCTGCGATACTGAAGATGATCTTGAGATATGATCGGGAAATTTAAAAATCATATTTGAGAATTGATACTTCGTCTGTCGAATTAAATAATTTCACAATTGTTTTGTGTATATAATTTGGATCGTGAACGAAAATCTTCCTTTGCGATCAGATCGCGAATAAATTTATTCAATTGCAAGCTGATCGTGAATGCATTTCGTTTGGAAGTCTTTTCCTAAACAAAAATGTGCTTAAACTCAAAGTTGTTTCGAATCATTTTACATAAAATTATTCGCTATCAAAATTTTGAAATTTTTTAAAAGTTCGTGATCTTTTTGTGAAATATTCCCCTCAAATTTTTCTAAGTGTATGTTAATAAAATTTATTGTATGCATTTATTGTTTGAAACCTGATGTTAATTTATTTGTATAAAGAAATTTATTTGTGCTGATTTTTTTTTTCATTTTATTACTCATGTTTTTCGATAAGTTGTAAAATAATCGTTATTTATTTAACACCAACGCAAACAAAAAAAAGCAATCGAATAGAAATTATTGATAAATAAGTAAGAATGATATATAATCAGCTTAGCCGAATCTTCAATATCCTCCACCACCACTATGAACTTGTATATACGTACATACGTAGTGTACGTATAAACACACTCACACATACACTCACAGGAACATTAAAGGATTTTTTTTCTACTAAACTGATTCTGATAATTTTTGGAGTTGTAATGAAGTTCTAGTTTTCATTTAGCAGTTTCCCCAGACATCGGTCTATATTTATAAATATACTGAACCGATCTTGAAGGTTTTTTAGTGAGCGTGCCACCAACAGTTAGACAAACAGAGGGACATAGATTAATCGAGTCCAATTTTTATTCGATGGAAATACATACATTTATTATGGAAACTGAAATGATTCCTTCTTAGCGTTACATACGGAATGACAAAGTTAATATACCCCGATTTAGTGGTGGAGGGTATAAAAATAATCATAAAACAAAATTCACTTCAAATAAAAATATAGCGCCCCAAATGATAAGGAACGGAGGAGCGATAAATTGACCAATGAATTTTGGACGGACAATAAAAAATTGAAAATAAAACAAAGAAAACGAGTGAATTTAACCGATTATTTCCAGATACAAATTTTTAACAAAAGGTTGCGGAGGCTGAAGAGGAAGATTTTGTTTTTTTGTTGCGCTTGATTTAAGGTTTCGCCTAAATTGTAAAAGGTTCTATTCTTTATTGAATTTAAATAAAAATTAAATTAATATTTAATTTAATTTTCAGAAAATAAATTATTATTTTTTTCTTAAGTTGATTGCACTCACAAAATTGTGATGCAAATACGAGGGAGGTTGGAAAATATAATTCAATAACAAAAAAGTAATTAGAAAATTTAATTTTATTTTAATTTAGAAATATCTACCGATAGTTTTTCTGTAACAATAGAAAGCTTTCGATAACATTTTTATATAAATAAAAAGTAATCGATAACATTTATTTATTCCATAGAAATAAAAAGTTATCCATAGTTTTCCTATATCGATAACTTTTCTCTAGAAATTAAAAAATATCGATATCATTTCTGTAGAAATTTTCTATTGGAATAAAAAGTTATCGATAACTTTTCTCTTGGAATAAAAAGTTATCGATAACTTTTCTCTTGGAATAAAAAGTTATCGATAACTTTTCTCTTGGAATAAAAAGTTATCGATAACTTTTCTCTTGGAATAAAAAGTTATCGATAACTTTTCTCTTGGAATGAAAAGTTATCGATAACTTTTCTCTTGGAATGAAAAGTTATCGATAACTTTTCTCTTGGAATAAAAAATTATCGATAAGTTTTCTTTTGGAATAAAAAGTTATCGAAAAGTTTTCTTTCCATTGGAATAAAAAGTTATCGAAAAGTTTTCTTTCTATTGGAATAAAAAGTTATCGATAACTTTTCTTTTTATTGGAATAAAAAGTTATCGATAACTTTTTCATTGGAATAAAAAGTTATCGATAACTTTTCTCTTGCAATAAAAAGCTATCGATAACTATAGGAATAAAAAGTTATCGGGTGACTTTTTGTATGAAAACAGAAAATTAACGAATGACTTTTCTATGGAAATATAAAGTTATCGATAACTTTTTATAAAATTGTAAAGTTTTCTCTTTATTTCTTATAGAAATGATTTTTTTTTAATTTTATTTAAACAATATTTTTAAATGTTTCACAGTTTTTCAAGAACATTTATAATTCATAATTTTTTGGAGGGGGTGAGGGGTAATAATGTGATTTTTTTTATTACATAAGTTTCATTTTTCATGCTGCTATTTTTATGAAAAAACTTATTCAAAAAGGCGAACTACAAAAGTAATTTTTTTTTTTTTTTTTTTTTTTTTTTTTTTTTTGGAGGGGGGGGGGGGTGGTAAAGCGCAAACAGTGGGATTCTCAAATGGAAATTTTTCAGAAAAAATACGAATTGAGACGCAGAAAGTTTTCAAAAACCTTACGAAACACTGTGCGGCTCTTGTTCATAAACAAGACCTTAACAAAAGTAATAAAAAAACCGAACCCAAAAAGGTCAAAACAAGTGCAAAACATGCGCCATTAAAACACAAACAAACAGACAACCAAATAATGAATGTTTGCAACTGCAATACAACAACAACAACAACTTACAACAGCAGCAGCAACAAACAACAAGACTCATTTATTTTTAACTATAAAAAACACTAAAACATGAACAACAACAAATAAAAAATAAAAACAACAACAACAATTACTAACTAATATTGAAAAAAATGAGGCAAAAAGAAAACACTAAACAAGATAAAACAATTTAAAATATGAAGTAAAATTAGAAGCAACAAAACCAACAAAAACCGAAAACCAGAGAGACAGACAGACCGACAGACATACTGGCAGATAATTCAAAAACTCTTGCTTAATATGGAACAGAGGGAGGAGTTGTAGAATAATAACAAAAACAACAAAAACTATTAAACATAAATGATCAGCTGAACAAAAAGAAGACTGACTAAACGAATGACTGACTGATAGACAGACTGGCAAAACTGAGGAAAAAAATCGAGTTAATCGGTTTAATGTTCAACTTAACACAGAAAAAATTATAGACATTTATAAGGTCATGGTAACAACAACAACAATAATAACAAATCGGAAGAAATGTATGGAACGCATAGACAACAACTAACTTATTTTTTTTTTATAGGAAACAAACCACCACCATAACAACACGAACAACATCAATATCAAACATAATTGAACAGGTTGTTTGTTGGTCTGTTGTAAGTTGCACCAAACTTAAATTTCTCTACTCATTTAGCGTAAAAGTCCTAAACTGGTCATTGAGCCAGTAATTGTTCAACAATGATGATGATGATTGTAATGGACTCCTGCTTTAAACTACTGATACGGGAGTCCACTACCAAAACAACAGAAAGACAAAACAACTGTGAAACAACCAGACACAAGTTTCTTTTTAGAGTTTAAATAATTGAGTTATACATTTGGACTTATTAGGAGGCAGCAACAGTAGTATGTGCTGCTTTGAATGATGACCAAACAATTTAGACAGGAATGATTTCTAAGATCCATCAACAATTACAACAAAATATTACAACTCACTTAGGAAAAGAGCTAAAAAGAGGCAAAAAGAGGCAAAAAGGGAAAACGATAAAATAAAAATCTAAATTATCGATAACATTTCTATAGAATTAAAAAGTTATCGGATAACTTTTCTATGGCAATTTTAGTGAAAAATCTTGAATTTTTAACAGAAAACTTTGAATTTTTGGTGAAAAATTAAATTTGAATTTTTTGTGAAAATTTGAATTTTTGGTAAAAATTTGAATTTTTGGTAAAAATTTGAATTTTAAGTGAAAATTTGAATTTTTTTGTGAAAATTTTAATTTTTTGTGAAAATTTTAATTTTTTAGTGAAAATTTTAATTTTTTAGTGAAAATTTGAATTTTTTGTGAAAATTTGAATTTTAAGTGAAAATTTGAATTTTTAGTGAATTTTTTTAAATTTAAGTGAAATAAAATCTTGTGTTCATTTCTTATAATTAATTGTAGTTCTTTGTGTAAAATTTTTCAAAGAGATGTTTTTTTTCAAGAAAAGGAAGTAGAAGCAAAAAGGATAATAAACGTCTTTCTTTAGCGTCAAAGAAAATCGAAAACAATAAAACCGCGAAAAGCATAAAAACGCAAAATAAATAGTTTAATTCACTCACAATCACACTAAAACAAAGGACATGTGATGCGTGTTTTCTAAGGAGTTGGATTTTTCGTAATCCCCTTTTTTCTTGATTCCTTAATTCTTTGACGTTAAAAGTCTCTCACACACACACACACACACATACTCATTATAATAGAAAAAACTACATTTGAAAACGAAATAAATATGAAAAAGGATTTAAATAGAAAAAACGACGCATAAGAAAAAAACGACGATTTTTATTTTTCTGGTTTCGGAATTGTGAAAGAAAGAAGTGTAAATGAACTTAACTTTTATGTGAAAAATTAAAGCGAATAAAAATTATATTCATACGAAAACTAAAAGAAGAAGAAGAAAATACGACATCAGAAGTTTGCGTTTAGAAGGAAAAGAAATAAAATTTCCAATGAATATTTCACTCTTGATTTGAATGGCAGCAAAACTTCCTTCTTTAGAATATTAAATAATCTGGGAGTTGGATTCTAAAACGAGTCAACACTCTTTCACTCAGTCCACTTATCACAAAAAGAAACTCAAATGACAGTGTGTCGTTGTAATGGAGACAGAAGTCTTCTTCTTTTTTTCTTTTGGTTGTCAAGTTTTTGTTTTTTATTGTTTTTCTAACGTAAGAAAAATAAATTAAAACGTAAATAAAATAAATTTATTTTCTACGTTTTTGTTTTTCTTTTTATTGTCCTTTAAAAAAAATAATATTTTTTGGGGACATTGAAAAAAACGAGGGTTTGATTGGGAAAACTAAGAATTTTTAATTAACTTGAAAATTTAAAATTTGAATTTTTAGTGAAAATTTTGAATTTTTAGTGAAAATTTGAATTTTTAGTGAAAATTTGAATTTTTAGTGAAAATTTGAATTTTTAGTGAAAATTTTGAATCTTTAGTGAAAATTTTGAATCTTTAGTGAAAATTTTGAATTTTAGTGAAAATTTGAAGTTTTAGTGAAAATTGTGAATTTTTAGTGAAAATTTGAATTTTTAGTGAAAATTTGAATTTAGAACGAAAATTTGAATTTTTAGTGAAAATTTGAATTTATAACGAAAATTTGAATTTTTAGTGAAAATTTGAATTTTAGTGAAAATTTGAATTTTTGGTGAAAATTTGATTTCGTGAAAATTTGAATTTTTAGTGGAAATTTCAATTTTTCGTGAAATTTGAATTTTTTAGTTAAAATTTGAATTTTTAGTGAAAATTTGAATTTTTAGTGAAAATTTGAATTTTTAGTGAAAATTTGAATTTTTAGTGAAAATTTGAATTTTTAGTGAAAATTTGAATTTTTAGTGAAAATTTGAATTTTTAGTGAAAATTTGAATTTTTAGTGAAAATTTGAATTTTTAGTGAAAATTTTGAATTTTTTGTGAAAATTTGAATTTTTAGTGAAAATTTGAATTTTTTGTGAATTTTTGAATTTTTAGTGAAAATTTGAATTTTTAGTGAAAATTTGAATTTTTTAGTGAAAATTGGAATTTTTTAGTGAAAATTTTGAATTTTAGTAAAAATTTGAATTTTTAGTAAAAATTTGAATTTTTAGTGAAAATTTGAATTTTTAGTGAAAATTTGAATTTTTAGTGAAAATTTGAGTTCTTCTCTAGTCCAGTTCCTAGTTGAGTTGGTCGTTCAGTTCTAGATCTGTTGTAGTTCTTTTCTATTTCTCTTCTGGTAATATTCGGGGTTCTTGCTCAGTTCCCAGTTCGGTTCCTGGAGCAGTTCTTAATGCGGTTCCTAGATGATTTTGAATTTAAATTCAGTTCTACTTCACTTCCAAGTCAAGTTGCTGATTCGATTCCTAATTCTGTTCCTAATTTAGTTTCCGTCACAGTTCCCCATCCAGTTCCCAGTTCACTTCGTGTTGATTTTGCTTCTTCATTAAAAAATATTTACTACATTTCTGTCCTTCTCCCTTTTGTGAACATGTAAAGACAAATAAACTGAATATTCAGCATTAATAAATATTTATTAGAGAAATAGAAAAAAAAGGAACATAAAGCTTGAAAGTTTGTTGGCAACGTGTTTTCTAAGTTTTCACAGACACACACACACACACACACGTTCGTATTAATATCTCTTTGTCATTTAAACCTCCCTGTTTTATTTAAGCCAATGAAGCAGTAACCCATCATCATTATCATGAACATCAAGGTTCTTTTGTTCTCATATCAAAAAAAAAAGAAAGTTCTTTGCTCTAAACCGCATTGTCCTGACACAAACTAACAAACAAACATACACATACGTACACAAAGAAAACAACTACAACGAGTTGTTGTTCTCATACTTTAACCTAAAGAGCACAAACACACACACACACACACATGTACAGAAAGTCTTTAACCTTTCAAGGATTTTATAATTCCCAACCATTCACTTACTCACATTCACTCTCTTTTCTCTCTCTCTCTCTCGCAGCTCCTTTTTGTATGTTTTTCAAACTCTAGAATTTTCTTCTTTTATTGTTGTATAACGTTTCAACTTGCGAGAGGAATGAGAGCAAGAGTAAAAATCAGAGATGGAGTTGTTTTTTGTTTTTTTCGTTTAAAGGATCTAGTATTTTTATTTCTTTCTTCTTCTTTCTTCCTTCAAATTAGTATTTTAGTCATTTGTTCATTTCTATAGATAAATTTTATTATTTAATTGAATTGTTGTTTCTTTCTCACTCCCTTTCTCTCTTTATTTTATCTTTATGCTCTTTCTCTAAAGTTTTTCTTTTTTTCTTTTTTTGCTTTTTTTCTTTCTTTGTCATTGTTGTTGCTTTAATCAGAACTTTATTTTTTATAGTTTTTTTTTTGGTAACATTAACTGTGAAGTCAAGGAAACGACTAAAATGTCAAAGACTTTTTCGATTTGTGTAAAATATATATAAGTGTGTGTGTGTATGTTTGTGTATATGGTTTGAGCGTTATATAAAAGCTAAAGGATAATAATAAGTGCCTGGTATGTCGCTGGACAAAAACAAAGATATCGTGTTACTTCCAAAAGGAAAAATTCAACAAAAGAATGTTAAAGAATGTTAATTAAAAGACTGTTAAATGTTAAATGTTCTTCTTCAATAAAATGGTTTTGTTCTCGAAAAAATAATGATAACATGTGTATTTGCTTTTGATAGTTCTAAATCGGTTTATAGTTCAGTTCTAGTTAAGATATCTAGTTGAGAGTTCTAGTCCTGATTTTTAGTTCAATTAACGTTCAGTTTCAATTCAATTCTTGTTCACTTTTAGTTTGGTTCTAGTGCAGTTATAGTTCAAGTTCACTTCTAGTTTAAGTTCAGTTCTAGTTCAGTTCTCGTTCATTTTTAGTTCAGTTCTCGTTCATTTCTGGTTCAGTTATAGTTCAGTTCAAGTTCAGTTCAAGTTCAGCTCTAGTTCAGTTCTAGTTCATTTTTAGTTCAGTTCTCGTTCAGTTCTAGTTCAGTTCTAGTTCAAATTCAGTTCTAGTTCAGTTCTAGTTCAAGTTCAGTTCTCGTTCATTTTTAGTTCAGTTCTCGTTCAGTTTTAATTCATTTCTAGTTCAGTTCTAGTTCAAGTTCACTTCTAGTTTAGTTCTAGTTCAGTAAAGTTCAGTTCAAGTTCACTTCTAGTTCAAGTTCAGTTCTAGTTCAATTCTAGTTCAGTTCTAGTTCAGTTCTCGTTCAGTTCGAGTTCATTTTTAGTCAATTTTTAGTTCAGTTCTCGTTCAGTTCTAGTTCAATTCTCGTTCATTTCTGGTTCAGTTATAGTTCAGGTTCAAGTTCAGTTCAAGTTCAGCTCTAGTTCAGTTCTAGTTCATTTTTAGTTCAGTTCTAGTTCAGTTCTAGTTCAGTTCTAGTTCAGTTCTAGTTCAATTCTAGTTCAGTTCTAGTTCAGTTCTTGTTCAGTTTCTAGTTCAGTTCTCGTTCTCGTTCTCGTTCATTTTTAGTTCAGTTCTCGTTCAGTTCTAGTTTCAGTTCTAGTTCGGTTCAAGTTCACTTCTAGTTTAAGTTCAGTTCATTTTTAGTTCAGTTCTCGTTCATTTCTAGTTCAGTTCTCGTTTCAAGTTCAGTTCATTTTTAGTTCAGT